>JANHFT010005541.1:57788-68480 GCA_032467955.1 Pseudoxenodon macrops
TTCTCCTTAGTTCTAAGTTACTTCTCTCCTTGATTAGTTTCCACCCATTGCTTCTTGTCCTGCCCTCAGGTGCTTTGCAGAATAGCTTGACTCCCTCTTCTTTGTGGCAGCCCCTGAGATATTGGAAGACTGCTATTATATAATCCAATAATTAGGAAGGTCGGTCGCTTTGCTTACGGGCTTTAGAAAAATACAGTTTGCTGCTGTGAGACATACTGGAATAAAGTCATTGGTTGTTGAAAACAATATTATATAGTGTTAAACAAGATACCGTTCAATCTCAAGAACCTTGCTTTATCTAATGCAATAGCAAGTTGCAATGCTTCAAAAATGAATATTCTTTATATTGACAGTGAGAAAAATCAACCCATGGGACAGAAGTTGCCTTCAGAAGTTGTGCGAGCTTCATCACTGGAAGCTTTCAAGAAGAGACTGGACTGCCATCTGTCAGACATGGTGTAGAGTCTCCTGCTTGGGCGGGAGGGTTGGACTAGATGACCTACAAGGCCCCTTCCAACTCTGTTAATCTGTAATCTTACTGTACATTTTGGGGAGTGGAACACGTTTAGTTTTATCCTTAGCTATATGTTATATAGTTGATTTTAGCAAGATTTGATCTCAAGCTGATATATTCCTCTGGCTGGCTTGAGCAAAAAGTTGAATTTTTGAGCCCTTAAATGAAAAGGTGGGGAAAAACAGATCAGAATGATATGAAAAAAAAAACAGTTTTAAAGAATCTTTTGTACCGTAGGAGGGAAGCCAGATTTACAGTACCAACTAAGCTGATAACTACTAAAACAGGTTCCCGCAGAGATGCGGGAGAACACACTTTTTTTCTTATCCTCGTCCATTTTTCACAAAGCTAGTTCACAAGCGCAAAAACTCAAGTGCCAAAAGTGTAGCTAGGGTTATGGCCGATGGTATGAAGCAAAGGTGGGTTCTGGATCCTTCTGCTTCCGGTTTGCTCAGGGTCACGCCACGCGCACGCGCAGCAATAAAAAATTAGCGTCTGCGCCAGAGGTGGGTTCCTACCTGTTCTATTTGGTTCTGTAGAGTAGGTAGTAACTCCGTGATGATGTCACGGAGTCGGTTCCTTTTGGTGGGTCCGTGGGCGCTGTCATTTTGGATTTTGCTTCTGCGCATGTGCAGAAGCTAAATTTTACTTCTGCGCATGCACAGAAGCTATTTTTTGCTTGCCGAGTGTGTGCATGTGTGGTCACGCGCTTTGCGCGCGCTCGAGGCACGACCCTGAGCGAACCGGCAGTAAGAAGATTCAGAACCCACCTCTGGTCTGCACATGCGCAGAAGCAAAATCCAAAATGGTGGCGCCCACAGAAACACCGACGGAACCAGCTCCATGATGTCATCGCTGAGCTAATAGCAGTTCTAACACACCTCTGGTGTGAAGCCAGTCGCCAAAGAACGACATACCTTGTAAGATGCTAAGGAAATATATTTCCCACGAGAGTGATTTATTATTATAATCTGGTCAGTGAAGAGTTAAGCGTTGGAGGGTCACGTCGACTTAATACAGGAATATCAAGGAAGCAAGATCATTTTTCTCTAGTCAAAAAGTACACGGTTAAGTATCAGCTTTTCGCAGTTAGGTTCAATGTAACAGGAGTGGCTCAAGGAGGACCAGCTGTAAAAATTGTACCCGCAAGTAAAATTCATCACTCGACGAATTGTTGCGATAATGGGCGAAAATAGCTTGGCTTCCAGGAAAAAGCCTCCGTGAGATTTTCAAAAGCACAGAGCCCAATGCCATTCTCTACTTGTAACCAAAAGGAAAGGCCTTCATAATTTAGAATATAAATGGTACGGATACAAAATAAATATATTTCTGAAAAGACGCGTACAAAAAAAAAGAGTCCGTTAAGTTGGTCAGAAGAAGCACGGGGTTTTTTGGAGCACGAGTGAAAACACCGCTTTGCGCACGGAGACGAATGTTTTCGTTTGGATCCGCAGCGGGAAAAGGGACCCGTTCACTGCGGCAGGGCGACAATAACTTCAACGTAACTGATGGGGAAGAAGCCGGATTCCCCCTTTAACATGCCTTCGTACCAGTTCTCGTCGATCTGATTGGTCAACGTGATGATGTCTCCTTCCTTAAAGCCAAGCTCCCCTTCGTTTTCAGGCTCAAAGTCATACAAGGCTTGGCAGCAAGGTTGGTCCATGTGCAATGAAGAACCTGGCCGGAATGAGCAATTGAGACGGTCAGGTTGGCGTTGCGACAAAAAGAAAATGGTCACAATTAATTTGCAACAAAGTCCCAAGATTATAGCAATAGACTTTCAGATGTAGACTTTACAGTCCTCTCTAAGCGGTTTACAAAGCCAGCCTCTTGCCCCCCCAACAATCTGAGTCCTCATTTTAGCCACCTTAGGAAGGATGGAAGGCTGAGTCAACCTTGAGCCAGTCAGGATCGAACTGCTGGCGGTAGGCAGTGTTAGCTTGCAATAGCAATAGCAATAGCACTTAGCCTTATATACCACTTCATAGTGTTTTACATAGCAAGAACACATATATACTGCTTCATAGTGCGTTACATAGCAATAGACTTATATACCGCTTTACAGTGCTTTACAGCCCTCTCTAAGTGGTTTACAAAGTCAGCCTCTTGTCCCCCAACAATTTGGGTCCTCATTTTACCAATCTTGGAAGGATGGAAGCCTGAGTCAACCCTGAGCCGATCAGGATCTAACTCCTGGCTGCGGGCAGAGTTAGCCTGCAATACTGCACTCTAACCACTGTGGTACTATGGCTCTTAATAGCATTAGCAATAACAGACTTATATACCACTTTACAGCCCTCTCTAAGCAGTTTACAGAGTCAACCTCTTGTCCCCAACAATCTGGGTCCTCATTTTACCCACCTCGGAAGGAAGGAAGGCTGAGTCAACCTTGAACCGGTGAGGATCGAACTGCTGGCAGTGGGCAGAGTTAGCCTGCAATACTGCATTCTAACCACTGGGGAGGGAGGGAGGAAGGAAGGAAGGAAGACAGCAATAGCACTTAGACTTATATATCACTTCACTGTGCTTTACAACCCTCTCTAAGCGGTTTACAGAGTCAGCCTATTGCCCCCAACAATCTGGGTCCTCATTTTACCAACCTCAGCAGGATGGAAGGCCTAGTTAAACTTGAGCCAGTCAGTATCGAATTCCTGTCAGTGGGCAGAGTTAGCCTACAATACTGCATTCTAACCACTGAGCCACCATGGCTCCAATTTGTACCTTTTTATTATTTGTTTGAACCTATACTCACAAACTTGTTTTCCAGATCCCAGCACCAGCAGTCACTTAAGTAGCGGACAAAAAGCCCACGGAAGAAATCAATCAGGAGGATGCTAGCTACTGTGAACAGCATGTCGATAATTGACAATTTCAACATCTCCTGAAACAAATCACAAACACAATGCAATGACCAACAGTAACACTTGGAAAAAAATATAAGCACCCGAAAATATTCCCTAGGCATTTAGCATTGAAATGGGTAGCATATTTGGGAGTGGAGTATTTATTAAAAAAAATAAGCAGGGTCCTTGATACTTTAGAAACAGCCGAAGCAATAATAGTAAGGATGGGAAGATAGGTCTCCCTTGACATTCATGCCAAACATTTCTTTCAGTTCTGGTGCCACCAATGGAAAAAGAGAAAAAATAGCTTAGGTAAGGATGAGACGTACTTGACCAACATAGGTCTCCCAGCATTGACTTTGGTGACTTTCGCCGTTGACGTCATAAGGTGTTGTATTGTTGAGTTGAACCAGGTGAGCGTAGCTTTGGGTGTGATTCTCCGATAGAAGGAAAGTGCCATTCTTAACCGTTTGCATATTTGGAGTTGGGGTTGAAAAGTTGTGCTCCAGAAGGATTTTTGCTGCTAAGAAGGTAGTGGTATCCATGGCGTTACTTCTATTTTTATGAACTTCAGTCTCCTGAAATCATACATTGAAATTTAATCTCAGAGAGTGGGGCCTTCTACCTTCCCAGTCCTCTTTAAAGCTTTTAAGTCACAGTCTGCAGCCTCAAGAATACATGGGCTTTGCCAAAATCTAGGCAGTAGAGTTTCCCTCCTCCCCAAAATTACTGCTTAATTATAATTGCCAGTGTGCTAAGAGGGGGAAAATATTTAAAACGTTTAAATTAAATCAAAGCATATTTAGTTCTTGAGTAAACTTAATGTTGTCTTTCCAATATCACTTTTTGGAATGCAGTCACAACAACCAGTACATCCCTGGTTAGGGGATGGAGGTAAACTAATTGAATAATCTCTTATTCTTATATAGTTCTTTTTTTTTTTACCTTCCGTAACGCAACTTATCCTGTTATGTCAAGTTTATGAATCACGTGGATTGAATTTCTATTATAAAATCATTGTTATATTCCAACCAGAGGTGGAGTCCTACCAGTTCTAACTGGTTCTTTAGAACCGTTAGTAACTCGGCGATGACGTCACAGAGCCAGTTCCGTCGATGTCTCCGTAGGCGCCGCCATCTTGAATTTTGCTTCTGCGCATGCGCAGAAGCTATTTTTCAATTGTTGCACACACGCGTGTGAGGTGCAACCCTGAGCAAACCGGTAGCAAACCGATCCACAACCCACCCCTGATTCCAACTCAAAGGATGAGATCATATAAATGAGGAAATATTTTTAAAAATAAATATTACCAATAAAAGGGACAAAGGAACAGAATATGAGAGAGTTTACACTTTTATCATTTTTACAATGAAGTATTGGAGAGTTTCAGGTGCATAATTCTGTCTCAACTGTTTGCTGAGGGGTTTCAGTTCAACAAAATCCTTACTTGCTTCAAGGGGATTATGCGGCAAAGCAGAGAGATCACCTTGCTACCCAAGATGGTTACGATTTGCAACTTACGACAATGCTCATGCTATCCACTTTATCCAAAAGGGCGATGATCAAGCTGTAGAGATTTCCCAAATATAAGACCAAAACTCTGGGGAAAGAAAGCCAAGAGACAAAAATTGGCAAATGTTTTTCCACTGTAAATCCACCCCTATTCCATCTGTCATACCAGGTGGAAATGACGGAGGCCATTTTCATTTTGCTAAGTTGTCGTTGTGTGATGCGGTTGATTTCCCATACCTGGCAAGCTGGAAGCGAAGAGTAGTTCGGGGGTGATACATCTCCAATGCAGCTATCAGTTCAAATGCAGATGGCGCAAGCATGGTGATCAGGGAGACAACCACGCTCACCTGGAAATAAGGGAAGAATGTGTTATTTTCAGGGGGGGAAAGTGCTTGGTTTTTATGCAGCTATTAAACCATTATGTATATCAGAATATAGCTCTTCCCTGAGAGCTACAGAACTTCATCTTGGGACACATAGGTATCAGAAGTAAAAAGAATGCACCCAATTAAGTAATCCCGGGCACAAACACTCACCCACAAAAGCATTCAGACAGTGATGTCTAAATGCAAGGTTGTTTGAAAAGAAATCAAGGTTGCTGGAATACCATTTCAGAAAAATAGAAAATAGTAGCAAGGGAAGGAGAAGGAGAGGAGGGAGAGAGGTAGGAAGGAAGGAAGGAGGAGGGGAGAAGAGGAGAGAAGAGAGTTAGGGGAGAGAGTAGGAGGGGAGCTAGAGAAGAGGAGTTGGAGAGGGAGAAGGGAGGTAGGAAAGGAAAGAGAGGGAGGGGGAAGGGAAGAAAGAAGGGATGGAATAGAAAGGCAGGATGGTAAAAAAAAAGCAACCTTGAACTAACAGAGGAACAAGATAAAGCAGAATATATGTATAAAAGTTTTGTAAAAAATGAATGACATGTGAAATGGGATGGTAAATATGTGAATGTCTGCATGGAAACAAAATTAAAAACTTTAAAAAAAAAGCATTTAGACAGTGATGTCCATTTTTGTACAGGTATTTCTATTCACATTCATTTTCTTGAAAGCCATTTTATCAAATGATTCGCCCCATGATAGGATGAATGCATTTAATATTTTCAACAAATTATGCATTGTTTTCTTAACATATTCTTATATGCGTGCGTAAGCGCACCATTGTGCCTACCGCCCCTGTCTTACTGTCCTCATTTATCTGTACTTACTTTGTATATGCTTATGTTTATACCTATACCTGCTGCATTGTACGTGTTTGACAAAACAAACAAACAAATATGATCTCTTAAAAGTGAGAGTGCAAACATTTTGAGCATCAAAATACAGTCAGGTTTCAGTTTAGTCATTGATTTGAAAGTCTGAAATGGAAGAAAGTTGTTATCAAGATGCAAATGGAATGAAATCTCTCCCATAGCTTTGCAGGAGTGTGGATCACAAGCATCTCACATTGAGAGGGTACCTAATATAATATCATTACCACCATGGCTCATAAACAGTGTAGGTAGCTCAGTCAAGAAGGGGTCAGGGCAATTAGTTGCAAGTAAAGTCTGCAGCTAAGAAAAGGTGATCTTACTTCATTCTTTTCCCACAAGGTCAGCTCTTTTTTCATCCTTTCCAACTTCTGGGATCGATCCACTACAAAATAGATGATGTAAATACTTCCAGCAAGGCAGAGAAGCACCAAGATGTTTGCAATGATTCTTAAGGTTATTGTCACCGCCCTGAAGGAGGGGAAGCACAGGGGGAAGCAGAAAAGAGGTTCAAATCATTTCAGTAGCTTATATAATGACAGGTTTAAACGACAGAGATCTGGCTTCAGTCTCTCTCTCTCTGATCAATTACGTATCACTAGACGGAAAAAAATGATATGCATACATACAGGTTTGTGCTCTTTTTCTTTTCTTGTTCTTCCAATATAGCTTCCTTAAAAGAAACGAAAACAAGCTAGCGTATAAAAACAGCCCTACATTTGCCCACTCAGAGAAACATTTTGTGTGGCTTATTTCTAACTAAGGTTCCATAGGAATATATATGACCTTAAGCCTTAGCAGCACTCCCACTAGAGGTGGGTTCCTACCGGTTCAGACCGGTTCTACCGAGTAGGTAATAGGCCGCTGGTGACATCACGGAGCCAGTTCTGGTCTGTGGACGCCACCATCTTTTTAAAAAAAAAAATTGGAAAAGTTTTTTCTTCTTCTGCGCATGCACAGAAGCTGAGTTTCCGGCACTGCGCATGCATCACCATCTTGTTTTTGGCCTCTCTTTTTTTTGGAATGTTTTGGATTTTTTTTCTACTGCGTATGCGCGCGCCCACAAGGTGCGCCCATGCGACGCGGGAGGCAGCAAACCAGCGGCAGGGTAAGTTAGAACCCACCCCTGACTCCCACACACCTCAGGAGCAGAGATGGCTTCCCTGTAACACCCGGTTTGCCCAGTGCCAGAAATGTGAGTGTGCACACACGCCATTCGTACATGCGTGCAGCGTCACAAAACACGGCAATTTGTTCTCTCTCATTGTCTGTGCATGCGTGTGTGCGACGCCAAAAACACAGTGATATAGGACAGGATTGCATCCGGGGGGGTGTAGGCGGGACAGGCCCACCTGCAGGTCGCTACTACTGGTTTGCCTAAACCGGTCCAAACTGGCTGAATCCCACCACTGGGCAGGAGTGGGTTCCCTTCCACTCAAGGAACTTCTGACTAGATGTATGTATTTGTTTCGATGCTCAATAGCCTTCGAAGGACTCTACACAACATTATGGTGTTTTTGTCTCATCTACGTATTATAGGCAGCCTTTTCTTTTTCCCCGTTTGAACATTTATTTGCTTACCCGGATGCTGTTCACGATGGCAGCAGATTTGCTCTCTGCAGCTTCAGGGTTGCCAATTAAGTAATCCCAGGCACAAAACAATCGCCAACAAAAAGTGTAGTTTTCATCAGAAGCACTTGCAAGGCTGAGTCTTGAATTTTTGGCCATCCTGGAAAATAACCATCAAAAGACCCCAGTTCTTGAGATATTTCAACCCACTCCTAATTCTACTCAATATCACAACTAGAATCTCAGCAGTACACACCTCCATTATTTTTACCCCTTTTATATTTGATTTTGTTTACCATCTTGCCTAATGAAGAGAATTGAAGAACTTGAATTCCTGTAGGACATTTAATGATGTTGAGTTCATAAAGACATCACTCACATTTAATTTAGGAGGTTTTTTCCCCCCCTTTCTGTTCTGGTCACTGCAAGCAATTTTTGCTTTTAGTTGCCCAAAAGCTGGTTCATATATGCTCTTACTAATTCAGTGCTTGGTTTGCCCAAATGAACAGTATGAATCAGTGCTTAAACTGATCAGAGTGCTTTAAGTAGTTAATCACTGCATTGCAAACAGCAAGTACATATACACCGAGATTTGGGGGTAATTCGGATCAAGATTCTGAAAGAAGAATTAAATCTCCTCCTCTATCCTATGCCCCCAACCACCAAGAACAAAAAACCAGATAGTGCATATCATCTGTACTGTTTGCTGGGAGGCAGATTTTTTTTCTTGTTTTCCTCCCCAAAAGCTAAGATGCGTCTTATACTTCAGAGCATCTTATACTCCGAAAAATACAGCAATTGATTTTTTTTTGTTAAATGGATGGTTTTTATGAAAAGACCCGCCTTACTTCTTCAAAAGAATGATAAAACTGTAGGCAAAGACTGCCATTCCAACAAGAAAGTAGGCAAGGGGCAGTCGGTAACCAGCACTCCCAATTTTCCTTGCCTGCCCATAGTATCCATAGAATAAAACGGAGTATTGAAGGTAACCCTATAGAAATAGAAATAACATAATTATCAGTAGCACTTTTATCTAATAAGTGTGTGTGTGTTTGTGTGTGTGTCTACTAGGAAGATTTTCTGCTTGCCCCCAAAGACCAGATGGTATCCAGATCTTGTGCAGAATGAAATTGATCACTGGGGATCTTCTTGTTGGGAGAAGTTCCAAAGGGATCTCCAGCCAAGATCTGTAACGAAATGAAGTCTGGAAATTAGATAGGTAGGTAGACAGGTAGGTTTTACAACACTCGTACACCACCCAGTTCAAATAGAAAATAGTTTATTGAATTTTGTCTCCTGACCATTTCAAGTATTCGGTTCATATGACACCACAAATAATGTCCTAAAGTCACTTCAAGACACTTTGAGGCATTTCAGGGTCTTCAATCAAGGTCAAATTGTCCACTGTTGACCTAAGACAAGTTTTGGGTTCGATCTGGAAGTCTAAAAGGATCACTTACTTCTGGCAAAACCACAAAGGCTCCTGTCATGATGGTGAGGACAATGTTGATGCCAAACAACCATCGCAAAAAGATAAAGTAAGAGGCAACCCCTGAGCCAAAGTGACCTAAACACAAAGAAACATACAACACATCATAATAGACCCTCAAAGTCTTCCAGAAAAGACTTTTCAGCTTTTTGCCAGAAGGTAGGCAATGCTGGAGGCAAATGAATTTTCAACAGGAGGCCATTTCAGCTCCATCACTGAAAAACCACCCTTCTGAGCTTCCGTCCATCTGATCTCCAGAAATAGGGTAATGCCAGCTACTTTTCCTGGCATGATCAATGTAGTCATACCAACACTAGTGAGGAGATGCAGTCCTGCAAGTAACCCAGAACCAAACAATATTGAACAAACATTATGTTGATACCATGCCTACTATTCAACTAGACACAGCTATGGAAACTGGATTTGAATTAAATATAAAACAAAATATTGGCCAATGTGTTCCTAAAGCAACTCAATACATAAATAATCTATTCTGCAATCAAGACTAATGAACCTTCTGATATCTAGCATATTTTTTTTATCCAACACTTTGAATTTTTCAAGACGTGTATACTTACTTTCAATTTTCTTGATTCTCATTTCCCAAGGAATAAAGATGACCATGAAGTTATATGCAAGCCTAATAAATTTTCTCCATAGCTAGAAAAGCAAAACAGCCACACACATTTAGAACATATACAGTCTGTAACGCATTTGTGTTGCTGATACGGTCTTTTCCTCCTCCAATTCACCAGTATTTTACTTCATATATTTGCTTTAGTAATTACATTCTTGAATATTTTGTTTTTGAAATATTAGTAATATTTTAATGTGATTCTGTAATCTTTACAATTTGAAATATAAAACAAGATGTAGTAGCGGCAGTAATTAACTTTGCCATTGAGCTGAATCTATTTAATATTGTATTTCCGAACCAAAACATAAACAAAAAAACCGGTTTTCCTTTTGATGGGAGTTTCTCCAACTTTTCCAGGTAGCTCACAAATTCCATTGATTAATGCCAGTGTATTGACATTCAAATATTGGCCAATGTGTTCCTAAAGCAACTCAATACATAAATAATCTATTCTGCAATCAAGACTAATGAATTTTATAATGCACGCCCCGCTTTATAGCTGCTGCTGGAAGTATTTTACTAAAAGAAGGAATGAACCAAAGGCTCAAACGTCAGAAAGCCTTTTGACTCAAAACCAATAGCACCACCATTTCAGCAAGCTAAATGAAAAAAAAAAACCAGCTTTACAAAGGCTACAGATGATAGATAGTTGGTGTTCAAATGCTGTATAATACAAGTAAGGTTGAACCCGGAGAAACACTGTAAAGAAAAAAGGGTTTTTATTTTTTAATTTTTTTATCTTTTTTGTTATTTATTTGAAATTTGTGTCTTTTCTTTTTTTTCTCTTTTTGGGTTTCTTTTTTTTTCCTCTTTTTTTTCTTTTTATTGTCGTTATTTTGTAGTTTGGATTTTATCTATTGGAAAATTTGAGAATAGAAAGGAAGAATA
>JANHFT010005542.1:45050-56723 GCA_032467955.1 Pseudoxenodon macrops
GGAGGCTTCAGGGAAGCCTCCTGAACCCTCTGGAGGGTGAAAAACGGCCCAATGGGGGGCACACACGCACATGCGCAGTGTGGTGTGCGTCGGTTTTTGTGTGCTAGCGTATGCGCACTGCCATATTTGGCACACAAGAAGAAAAAGGTTAGCCATCACTGCCCTACACTTACCAAGTTTTGGGAGAAAGTAATGAATTATATTAGCATGATTATATGACAAAAGCTAAAATTCGCAGAGGATAATATTTCCTGAACTAAATGAGATCTAAAATTGATAGTGCAAATTCTGTGCCCTTACTGCTGCAACATTGGAAAGATAATTGTATGGCCTCTTAATGGATTGAAGATTTCATTATATTTGCTACATATGAGCTGACAGACATGAACTTTATATGGGCAAGTATAATGAAATATCAGATTCATTTATAAAGAATACAGTAGGTTAAGAAATAGTCATATAAATGTATCAGAAATATATACAGTACATTTTGAATAATATTTGCATTATATTTATATATATAAATTGAATCTGTTTACTGATATATTGTTTATTGATACAGGTCATCCTCAATTTACAATCTTTTGTTTAGTGGCCATTTGACATCACAATGGCACTGAAAAGAGTGATTTACGATCATTTTTCACACTTACGAAAGTTGCAGCATCCCCATGATCTCTTGATCAAAATTTGGATGCTTGACAACTGGCATACATTTATACCAGTTGCAATGTCCTGGGGTCATTACCTCTTCCAACCTTCTGACAAGCAAATTCAATGGGGAAACTAGATTAATTTAACAACTGTGTTATAATTTAACAACTGCAGTGATTCACTTAACAATTTTGGCAAGAAAGGTCATAAAATGGGGCAAAAGTCAATTAACAATTGTCTTGTTTAGCAATAGAAATTTGGGGGTCCATTCTGGTCATTTGAGGGATGCGGTGGCTCAGTGGCTAAGATGCTGAGCTTGTCGATCGAAAGGTCGGCAGTTCAGCAGTTCAAATCCCTAGCGCCGTGTAACGGAGTGAGCTCCCGTTATTTGTCCCAGCTTTTGCCAACCTAGCAGTTTGAAAGCATGTAAAAATGTAAGTAGAAAAATAGGGACCACCTTGGTGGGAAGGTAACAGCGTTCTGTACGCCTCCAGCATTCAGTCACACCGGCTACATGACTACGGACATGTCTTTGGACAGCGCTGGCTCTTCAGCTTTGAAACGGAGATCAGCACCACCCCCTAAAGTCGGGAACGACTAGCACATATGTGCAAGGGGAACCTTTACCTTTACCTGTGGTCATAAGTCAAGAACTAGCTGTAATATGTTTCTGTCATATTCTTTCAATATTTCATTCTAGCACTTTTTATGTGTTTTTTTAATCTCATTGATTATGTATGCCCCTACCGCTATTATTTTTCTATTTATTCTTTCCTTTTTTGTTATTAATTTAAAAAACAATTAATAAACAAAAAAGCAATAAGGATGAAGAGGTAACACTTTCCCTCTACTTGTGAAAACAAAGCCTTCTTTTTTAGTTTTGTATAAGCTTAAGACTATATGGAAAATGCAGTGCAGGAAAAAATAATTTAAAGTTGTAATCAATTAAAATCTAGCGGTGTAGTATAAAACATTTGGTGCTCATTCATTCAGTGTATTCCTATTTCTTTCGATGAATGGGACCTATAAACAAAATGGTGTAATTATGGATTGTTTTTGTTTGGGATCCAAACACTAATCCTTTTTTTAAAGAATGATTATTTACTTTCATGTTACTTTCATTCTCCACTCACAGCAATCAACTAATATCTAGGCCCAGGAACATAATGCATAGAACCTAATCTATTCTTGTTGAGTTGTTTGGTCTCCCAAACAACTGTTACTGTTAAGGTAGGGGTATCAAACTCACGTCATCACATCATCGTCACGTGATGTATCACAACTTTTTCCCCTTTGCTAAACCGGGGGTGGGCGTTGGCCAGCACGTGATTCATCTGGCCCGTGGGCCATGAGTTTGACACTCATGTGTTAAAGTATTTTCCTAAATATTGAATGCTTCTGCAAAGTTTTGGATTATTTTTAAGTTACTGGTCTTTTCTTGTCATATATGATGATGCTAGTTTGGCTGCCACAGTGAGAAAATATGTGCCACAAATTTGCAAACTAATGCATATGTTTTGTATAAAATCTGTAATACTGTTGTCCATTGTTTGGTGGCAAGCTCAGGTGTGACCAGAAGTACATTTTAGAATTGCTGAGGGATTTTCTGGAATATGTCTCTGAATAAAGAACATTTGGAAAATAATAAACAAGCAAATTACCACAGAGAGAAAGAGAGAATCGACCGACATACAGACAGACCTTAGACTATACTATGCTTTAAAAATACCAACCTGTATCAAAGGCTTTTGTTGTGCCCTTGAGAACTTCCAGTGTGAGGGCAGCCACAATGTCAGCTTGTCTAGCAATCGCACTGGCCCTTTCAACTGCTTCGCATCCCAGAGAAGTTATCATTTGTGTTCCATTGATAAGAGCCAGACCCTTCCCAAAAAAAACACCCCACCATGGATTATATTCAGTGAGTCTCTCTGTTCAAAGACATGCGTACGTCCTTCCTATATTTTCCTGGCTCAAACAACACAAAATGTTTCCTCTTGTGCTTCAGCCAAAAGCAATCTCAGGAAACAGCCTGGGTGGGGAAAGAAGCTACTTCCTTCATCCCAACATTTGTTCAACTTGAAATTGCTTTCATGGCAGTCATATCTCATAGTTGGCTAGAATTTACTTTCCTAGCAGTCCTGTCATCTATAAAACTCCATGAAAACATAAAGCTTCCATCTGAATCTCTTGAGTGTTTCACATACAGTATAGTTAGTAATTTAAGGTCTCTTTTCTGTAAGTATCAATGCAGAGAAGCAGTAAATGCAAAACACTCAAATGTATTCCATTCAACTATATAAGGAAAACTTTCACTATATAAAGCAGAGTTCAATTAATCCCATGCTAAATACTGATCTGCATTCTAGCCACAGCTTAATAAGAATATGTAAAAGAAACTTATATTGATCTTGGGCATAGGAAAGGTATGAATGAGTTATAAAGGGAGGAAAAGATTGCACAGTCCTAAAAAAGGAGAGAAGTGGGAGAAAGAAACTCTTTCCCTATACCCAAGTCAATATTACACACACACACACACACACACCTCTTTGATTCACTAAAATAATTCAGTGCTGGATTATGTACCTAAATAATAAATTATCTGCCAATCAAAACTGTGGTATTGGGAAACAAACATGCATTTTATTACCTCCTTTGGCTTCAAAGTAATTGGTTTGAGTCCATGAGCTTCCAGCACCTATAAGGCAGTACCAAAAACGCTTATTAAGTGAGAAAAGCTTTTCAAATGAATTGAGATTCTCAATATTCCATACCCAAATATTTTGAAATATCTAGACGCTGTGCAGTCTAGAACAAAAATGAAGAAATGGCCTTAACTTTGCATTTAAGTTTTAATTTTGATTGAATTCGAATCTGTTGTTTTGAATTTCTAGATTTTTCTGTGTTTCCTTTTATTGAACTTTTTTTTTTACTGTATATTTAACACATTTGTACTGTAAGAAATGGGAGGTTGCCCACACTAGCTTCAATGTTTTTCTTCAAACTGCCTTAACGTAATGAACAGCTTCTCCTCAGGCTGCAGGTGGCTTCTAATTGTGTTTGCTTCAACACACGCACTCACTTTCACAGGACCAGGAAACCTGGAATATTAATGTTAGCCCTGGAATATTACACAGAGGCTTTTATTCATATTCAAGCAAGCTAGAGTACAGGTAGCCCTTGACTTAGGACGTAATCAGAACCAGAATTTTGGTTTAAATGGCTGTGCTTATAAATTAAGCATCACATGACTGGATCCAATTTTGGACCATTTTATGGCAGTTGTTAAGAGAATCATGCAGTTAAGTGAATTCATTCTCCTAAATAGACAGTTTTTGCTGGAAACTGGCAAAAATGTCAGAAATCAGGAAAAAATTGCAAATTACAATCACATGACTGTGCAATGGGTCAACCAGTCATAAATGTGAGCACGTTGCCAAGTGTCCAAAATGCAATAATGTGACCACAGGAGGAGGGGCACAATATTTTACAACAGACTTTAAAGAATCCTTTCTGAGGTAATCATAACTTTGAATGGTTGTTAAAAGATCAGTCATAAATTGAGGACTACCTGTAAAAGCCCTTTATATTGTAGATATTACTCAGAACAGACAATTTAGTAACTTGGAAGAACAGGGCTGGCTTATATAGCTTAATATCTCTTATACCTGACTTTATTCATGCTAATAAAGGTTGGGGGCCTTTGTTTTAAAGGCTACAAATATACTATGTTAGAATATATGAAGATGATAGCCAATATGATGTAATGATTAAAGGCACAAAGCTAAAAACCAGAAGAAAGAGTTTTAGGCCTGCCTTAGGCATGAAGCCAGCTGGATAATTTTGGCTAATCATTCGCTCTCAAGCTGCTTCTGAAAAACTAAGAAAACTGTGTTTATCCAGGCGGGTGCTAGGAGTCAAAATGGTCTTGGAGGTACAGATGAGTTCAAGTACTTACTTACTTACTTGGTTTTCTGTCCTAGGAACAACCTTCCCACAGATTGTGGACAGTAATGGTCAATTAAAATCTAACACATAAGGTGGAAGGTCTGGGCTGAGAAAAACTTTCTTAAAAACTAGGAGTCAAAATTGATTCATCTTCATGGCCATCCCATGGCATAGGTATTCATGAATGCAGCAGAAAATGTGGGAAGCATTTAAAATGGCCCTGCAGATATCATGGATTTAATACCATTTGTGTCACTTAACCTCCAGCCTGCTTGTTGCAGTGTCTTGCTTGATGGTGAGACCTGAGGTCATGAAGTCTTACCTGTGGTCTGTTGGTGTAATAAAGATATTTCTCAAACATATCCTTTGGATTTCTCCTAGAAGCAACATATTTGCCTTCGTTTTTTAAAAGAAGGTATAGAATAGGGTATCATATATTTCTTTTTACATTTTAAGACATCGCTGCAATGTCTTAATGAAAATAACCTTCTTCCTTTGTAATGAACCTTCCCATCACCATGTGCACCATTTACATTAGAAAGTATCTCTCTTACATATTTTGCATCAGCCCATCCACTCTTTGGGGACCACATCTTTCCTTCGCCAATGAGTCCCAGGGCAAGATGGGAAAGAGGTGCTAAGTCTCCACTGGCCCCGACAGTCCCTTGTTCTGGAATGTAAGGCAGGCAGGATGCTAGGGAGGAAAATTATTTTGATTAGAGCTTCTCTTTGTGGTACAGCATTTGGTCTCCTCATCTTTAGCAGAGCACTTTAATGATAGTTCCCACTGAGTAGGAAGGCAAACCAAAATCACCCTGTTGCCTTTCAGCTTTGTCCATTCTCTATCACCATCCTAGGTTACAGGGGTGTCCACCATACATGGTGAAATAAGTCAAGATGGCAACACACATTTAAAAATTTTTTTTTATCATAGCCACCATCTCAACTTTTTAAATCTTGCTGTGCAATCAACCCCACCCAAGTTCCCCAAAGCACCTCAAGTGCTACTATTTCCTGTCTTCCCCAATCAGTAAACCCAATAAAAAGTTAATTGTTACTTGGGTGAGAGGAACACGTTTGCATGCATTTTTCAGGTGGCAGATGGAAAGGAGGGAAAACTTTTTGTGTTTTTAAAATGTGCTGAAAAAGAGATCCTTGAGAGAGCTATAATGACTAAATATATAATAATTGCTACAGGGGTTCTGGATATTTTTGCTGCCAGTTTGCTCAGGATTGCACCACGCGCACATGCGCAGCAATCAAAAATTAGCTTCTGTGCATGCACAGAAGCAAAATTCAAGATGGCGGCGTCTATGGAGACACCGAGGGAACTGGCTCCATGACATCATCGCTGAGCTACTGTTCTAAAGAACCGGTTAGAACTGGTGGCAACCCACATCTAAATTGCTATTATTATATTTTCTTTCAGCAAAAGATACTAAATGCCACTACATCATGATGATCTTGCCTGGATGGGAAATGAAACTTCTGCTAGAAAACAGCCAAGCTCCTGGAAATGAACAATTGAACCCTGTGCTCCAAGTATTCTCTACTTGAAAGATGTGGCTATCACTATGTTACAGCATTACAGGCAGAGGTGGGTTCCTAACAGTTCTATCCGGTTCTATAGACTAGGTAGTAACTCTGCGTGACGTCATGGAACTGGTTCTATCGGTGGCTCCGTGGGTGCTGCCATCTTGGAATTTGCTTCTGCTCATGCGCAGAAGCTAGTTTTTGACTGCTCCAGGTACTTCAGGCATGACCCTGAGCAAACCAGCAGTAGAAAAATTCAGAACCCATCTCTGATTACAGGATATCAATAATATTAATTTTGGCAAACATGGCTCAACTCTAGCATTCCATCGTTTTGTTCAAAGTGCAATCCACTATTTTAAAGGCAAAGAGAAGAGAGAAAGGCTGTGTTCCCTTTTTTATTAGGAGATTCTTTGCTTGTTAGGAACTTTACTTTCTTCCAAAGGATAACAATTGTATTTAAAATACTGAAGTCTGGGGGGGGGGGGAAATCAGGAAAACACTTATCATGTTACCATTAAATGCTTTAATGACTTGCTGAAGAGTTTCTAACGAAAGTCCACTGTATCCTTTGGCTAGGACATTTATCCTCAGAGCTAAGAGCATACGGCATCTCTCTGGAATCAAGGGCTTCCCAACCCCTGAAATGAAAATGTTCATTTCAAGATTATCGGGTTGAAAATGATTGTAAAAATGATCATGAAATAATTAGAAATGAATCCTACATTACCTGCAGAATGTGATCGGACCAAGTTCACTTGCAGCTCCCTCAGAGAGAAAAGAGCGGAAAATAGTCAGTTTAAACTACATTATGAAATTAAATGTAATGCAAAAACGTTTTTTAAAAATCAAAACGATGGAAATCAAAACGATGGAAACTATTTCACTACATTAAAAATAGCTTTGGCTGAGGCTGACCATTTAGAAATTGTCTATATTTTCTACAGTGTTTTTTTTTTTTACAGAGTTTAGAAAGAAGTAAAGGTGACATACTGTAGCTTACTGTTTGGGATAACAGTCCGTGCAAACTTCCCAAAGCCTGTTGTGATTCCGTAGACAACTGAAAGAAACAGATACTTTATATTTATTATTACTATTATTTTGTTTCAAGAAAGAGACTTAGATTGTTATGTTTACTGCGATCACTGTTCAGGTAGGACTGTATAGGGCTCTGTAATCCAGGGCCATCTCAAAGTACCATTTAGAAAATGGTATTATGTGATAGTGGCAGCAATAAAGAAGCAGGCGGTGTGAATGCTGGGGTCACTATAATCAGTATTGTTCATTGCAGCCACCCTGTTGCTTTCTTCCTCTCAAAATGCTTTATAACCAGGGCATTCTCCTTGGGCATGTGCATATTTACCTGTTGCAGCCCCCTTGGCTGCAGTCCTGAATCGTGCGGTACAGATAATAGTATATCTGAGAAGATAGCAATAGCACTTAGACTTATATACCACTTCATAGTGCTTTTACAGCTCTCTCTAAGCGGTTTACAGAGTCAGCAGATTGCCCCCAACAATCTGGGTCCTCATTTTATCCACCTTGGAAGGATGGAAGGCTGAGTCAACCTTGAGCCGGTGAGATTTGAACTGCTGAACTGCAGCTAGAAGTCAGCTGAAGTAGCCTGCAGTACTGCACTCTAACCACTGCGCCACCTCGGCTCTATATGTGATGATGTCACAGGTGAAACATTGTCTTCATGCTACCCTTTTCATACCAGTGTGTTATGGAATTGATGGTCATATGGTGGCTCCTTTCTTACTTTCTACCTTTAATTCCATTCCAATGACTGTAACATAGCTGATTGGTCTTAATACTCTTTTATTATTTTATATTAAGAATATGTTTTCTCTTTCAACAGAAAGTGGTGCTTATTTCCAACTGAATGTATCTGGCATTAGGGCAGCAGATGCAGACTCAGCTCTATTTCTATTACCATATTGCCATGATTTGGGTGTGTAATAGGTGCATTTTGCTTGTTTCAGAACAAGATTGGCTAGGGGATTTTGTTTGCGCTCAAGTTCTAGGGATACAAAGTAAGAAGCAGAAGAACAGAAATATTAGTCTAAGCTCCCAGAAAATCATTTTATAAAATGAAAGCAATGGTTACCTCTTTGTTCACTGATAATACTTTCAATAACATCTCTGGAATTTTTGACTCTAATTTCAGCTTCAGGAGTAAGCTGGAAAAAAATGTTCTTACTTATTTTGTGTTTAATTATGGGTAAAGGGCAAAAATATAAAAAATCTCTGCAGATATTTACCATGATATTATATAGCCCCTTTCCTAAATTGACCAAATCTTCTGTTGTCAAACTATTTCCATCTAAATAAAGATACTGAACAAAAGAACTGTGTTAGAGGGAATAACATGACATCAATAATGACAACCAACTGTAATCTGTGGGGTTATTGCTGATGCTTGGACATAATCAAAGGCATTGAAGTGGAACTATCAGAGTTTCTCTTTCATTTTTACTTCTTTCATTTTTATATTGCTTTTCCTTCTGGAGGACCACACAACAGTTTGTAAGAAAAAAATAATCTGAAACTGAGCTATTGTACTAGTAGCAACTATTTTCATGTAATTAAAAAGTATTATATCCAAAAAGCAGGGTTTCAGAGTATTAAATTCTTAGATTGCAATGCTTCGCGCCAGCATCTTTTTTAGGACTGTGCAATCAGCCAATTTACTAGACTCGAGAATATTAGGCATGTAGCTTCTTCTGTTCACTCAGAAGTACTGGTAATTCCCACTGTGTTTGATAGACCAGAACCTAGACATGCACACAGACATGTGGTGGTGGTAGTTTATTATTAGAGCACCAAGGTGTTTTAGAATAGTGTTGGAAAATTAAGAAAACAAGAAAGCCTGCATATTTATCATCTAAACCATATAAAAGAAGAAAAAACAAGGATCGGGAGAGAACAGGAAACAAACAGATTTGGATTTATATTCCAAATTATGGAACATATATTATGGAGCAGGCTTTAATTTCAGTTCTCACTAGTGTATGGCCATTTTGGCTGTGATGTTGTTGATTTGACCACATCATGTGGATATGAAATTGTTGAAGGCTGTGCTAACTCTTCATAAGCCATCATTCCACCATACCTGTTCCGGTTCTTTATATCTGTATCTGTATCTATATCTGAAATAATATATAAGAAAAATAAACATGGCAAGCTGGTGGTTTACATTTAAGAATATTTTGGAGCATTTATTTTACTTTTGTTCATTTAAACTTTTTTTTAGGCTACTGTTATCAGCAAGAGAAAGAATACAATTATGCACTAAACTACCGTGTTTCCCTGAAAATATGACATCCTCTGATAATATGCCTAATCAGGCTTTTCAGTGCATGCGTTAAAATAAGTCCCCGCCCTGAAAATAATCCCCCAACTACTTACACGCATGCGCAGCTGGTCCCTGCCATTTCCCCTGGTTACTTGTGACACAAACACCATGAGGCCGGAGGGGAGAAAAGGGGGGAATATGCCCCATGCACCCCAGACAACCTTACCATACCTAAGTATGCCCTATCTGCCACCCCCAAAATTGCATCCCTAAAGGGGGCGGGTGGCTAAGCAAGCGGCAGGAAGCCCTGCTATGCCCGGGGGGAGGGGGGAGGGGGGAGAAGAGACTGCAAGATAAACTACTTCTCGCTCCATGCATCTCACTTCTCTCCCATCCCCCCTCATGCCAGAAATGAGTATTTTTGAGACTCATTGTGCTGCCGCTACCACCACCTCATGGAGCAGAACTCTGCAAGACTTGTGCTGTTGCACGCACAAACAGCAGCACTGCTGCGAGGTTCGACATCCCGACACAGCCGGGAGCGACAGGACACCATCTGTGCCATTATGATGAAGCTTGTGGTGGTGCTGTAGTTTGTGCATGCAATGGCAGAAGCCATTGCAGAGTCCTGCTACATGAGGCGGCGGTGGCAGCGGGACATGTCTGGGAAGCGCCGGCCAGCCACTCAGCCGGCACGAAGAACAGGGAGAGTAGGTAATGGTGGCAACGGGACATGCGGTCCCACGCTGACTCCCTCCTGCACCCCAAAAATAATAAGACCTCCCCGATAATAAGATCAAGCCCTTATTTCGGGGTTCAAAAAATATAAGACATGTCATATTTTCGGGGAAACATGATAAATCTTTACAAACTAGGAATCTTTTTTGAAAAAGAGATGAGAGATTTTTCAAAGGATACAAATAAACACCTTCTGGCTGAGATGGAATAAAATCTGGGGACATTACATCTCCTTGTATCACTGGAGGGAAAAGGAAATTAATACCATGAATACATACATTTTCTTCATTTCTATGTCCAGATAAGTCATACCTTGGTTACCTTTCTTGGATAAGAAATATACCCTGCACATTCAGAATCAGGCACACTAAATCCACTGGGAATTATGTGGCATATAAATGTAAATAATAATAATCATCATCATCATCTTGTTGAATCATTATGCCATTTCCCCTTGTCTCTTTATGCTTTCTTTTTTCCTAATTCACTTATTTATTTAAAAGATTTGTATGGCCATCCATCTTAGAGCACCACTCTAAACAGGTTGCAACAACTAAATCAAAAAGCAGTAAAAAAAAAACCTCCAGCCAATAAATAAATGTTTATTATTTGCACATACGTTTCCCATATAGGTGAGGATGGGCATTATGGAAATAGCAGGATAATTTATATTGCTAACAATAAATACAGAAGGCCAATGTGAAGCATAAGCCTAAAAACCAAATCCCTGTATCAAAAACTGATTGTAAAAAGCTTGATAGGTGATTAGCAATAGCAAGGAATGATAAAGGACAAACAGCACAGAGACAAAATCTAGGATGTTATCATGAATGTGACATCAAAAACAGCAGCAAAAATCTAATATATTTTCTTTCAGTTCATGAATAAGGAAAATACATGGTTTGTATACCCTTCTAAAAAGGGTATACAAATATCTTTAAAGATATTTGAAAGTAACTGTGACTAAAATATCGTACATTTAAAGGTAAACATGTTCCTAACGTTGGCTTCTCTGGAGACCAGCTTATATTGTTTCCTGCCATCTTTTCACTTTGGGACCATTTCAATTTATGGACTGTATCATTTCCCTTTGATGTACACAAGATATTTTCAGACCTGTAATGTGCAGTTTGCTTACCAACTTCCACAAACTCATTGTCCTCCAGGACATCCTCCAAGGCATCATCGTGGTCCAGCAATCCAAGTCCTTTGCAGCATCGTACGTAGAATGTTACTTCTTCCACTGAAGCAAACCCTCCATTGTCAGGCTTGTTTTTGATGTAACGCCTTAGAGCTTCTTTTCCCAGCCATCGCACTGTGTTTGTCCCAGTTTGACAAGGGACAGTGAGCCATTCCCCTCGGACATGCACCGTGTACCTTGGCATACCTGTCTTCAGTTCAGGGTTGTCCTGTTACTAGAGAGCTTCAGTTTAAGGCTGAGCACCTCTCTAATCTACATTCTGCAGCACAAGCCACCTGACTGGCTTCTACTGTCCCAATCAGAA
>JANHFT010005542.1:66645-80774 GCA_032467955.1 Pseudoxenodon macrops
ATAAATAAATAAATAGAATAGAATAGAATTCTTTATTGGCCAAGTGTGATTGGACACACAAGGAATTTGTCTTTAAAAAATGAAAAGCAAAGTAGTTTATTGAAAGGATTGTGTATAGAACAGTATTATTTCATTCCATTCCATTCGTTTAGTTTGAATTGTAAGTAAAATCTTGAGTGATAAGAACAGCACCTAACCTTATCCTTGAAATAGGAGTAGAGGAAATTCTTCCAGTCTTCGGTCCCTATACTCTTGTATGCAAACTGTTGGATGTATGCCCTCAAGAAACCAATGAAGACATCTGTGAGAATATGACATATTTTAGTCAATAGTAGAATGTGTAGGTTAAAGAAAGTCATGTAGTTTAAAAAAAATTAATACCTGGTCCACCAAGCAGCTGCTCCAGATGAAACAATAAAGCAAAGCCTTTCTCATATGGGACAGAAGAATATGCAACATCAGGGTCTACCTCCTTCAGATTAGGAATCAAATTAGTCACTTCATTTGTGCTTCCAAGGTTATTAATCTAGAAAACAGTTATGAAAATTAAGGTTTTCTTAGCAGTACACTTTATACCTCTGCTCTGCAAGCTGCTTTGACTATCTGTATGCTTTTCAGTAAAATTCTTTTTTTTAAAGTATATTTATTTTGTTTTATCAGGGAAGGTAAAATACAAAAAAACAAAAAAACAAACAAAACAAAATTAAAAACCTATGTCCAGCACTAACAACAATGAAAGAAGATTGGTGTACAAAAAAGGAGAAAAGAAGATCCAAATATCAAATAAATTTCGGTACAATTTAAGGTGCTGGTAATGCCCAAAAGGGACGCGGTGGTTCAGTGGCTAAGACGCTGAGCTTGTCAATCAGAAGGTCGGCAGTTCAGCAGTTCAAATCCCTAGTGCCACGTATCAGAGTGAGCTCCCGTTACTTGTCCCAGCTTCTGCCAACCTAGCAGTTCGAAAGCACGTAAAAAATGCAAGTAGAAAAATAGAGACCACTTTGGTGGGAAGGAAACAGCGCTCTGTGCCCTTTTGGCATTTAGTCATGCTGGCCACATGACCACGGAGACGTCCTCAGACAGCGCTGGCTCTTCGGCTTAGAAACGGAGAGGAGCACCGCCCCTAGAGCCAGAAACAACTAGCACGCATGTGCTGGGGAATCTTTGCCTTTAATGCCCAATATAGCCCCACATGATGCTGAGCTGAGATATTTGAGGTGCTGCTTCTTCCAGTTTACATCTACCCATCTCATCAGAATTGCCAAGACAACCCTACTATGGGTCCCATCTCTACCAAGGAATGTCATCTGATGGGACCCAGGAAGAGAGCTTTGGTGCCTGCCCTTTGGAACTAGTTTTTCACTTTGATGTAGTGGTTAAAACACTGGCCTAGAAACCAGAAGAATATGAGTTTAGTCTCATTATAGGTATGAAAGCTGGCTGAGAGAACTTGGACCAGCCCCTCTCTCTCAGTCCAACCCACCTCACAGGATGGTTGTTGTGGGGAAAATAGGAGAAGGAAGGAGTATTATTTAGACAAGCCCAAACACACTGCAGCAACCTGGAACAGCAAAAAAAGGAAATAAATTTACACAACATATTCCTTGGAAACCCACACAACTTTATAAAAAAGTCCCTGACCACTCAACCCAATAACGTACGAACAACACAAACGCTCAAAAGAATTACACTGCCATACATCAAGAATATCTCAGAAACCACCAACAGACTCCTACAATCACATGGAATCAACATAGAACACAAGATAACAAAAGCCCTTAAAAACATCCTAAGCAACCCAAAAGACCCAACAACCCAGAAGAAAAAGCAGGAGACATCCACAACATACAATGTAAGGATTGCAACAACCACTATGTATGACAAACAGGCAGAAGACTGGCAGAACACATCCATGAACACCAACTACCAGTCAGAAGACATGATGACAATCCCTAAGATCATCCCCACCAACACTGATAGGCAAACCGCCGAAATATAAACTGACAGCAATATGCAGTCCTTCTTAGTACTAGTTACCTAGTTTGGATAATGAAATGTCTGCAAGAAAACAAGCAAGCTCAGAGAGCACCAAGGACCCCTCTTTTCAACCCTGAGCTACAAATATTCTCCTTTGTTAAGGAGTATAATATTTGCTGCCTTGAGTTATTTATAAAGTACTAGAGACAGGATAAAAATATAATAAATTAAAAAAAAAAATTCCCTGGACTGGTTGCTTTACCCTTCTGGCATCTAGAAAGTCCCTGAAGACATGGCTGTGCCACCACACTTAAGGGATCAGTGGAAATGGTGAGCCTCTTCAATGGTTTTGCTGAATCAGATGTATTGCTTGCATTTACCTACTGATTGTGTTTGTCTGAATTTCTGACAGTAGTTTTTAATATAGCTGTATGCTGTTTTTATTTGCATTTTTATTGTTCTCACTATTGTTTTTAATTGCTGTGAGCTGCCTAGAGTTGCATAAATGAAATGAGCAATTATAAAAATTGAATAAGGTCTATCAATCAATCACGTTCTTTCCTGGCTCATGAAGCTTTGGGCACTGTAAAGTCTACCCTGCTGATATCTAGATCAGACACAGAGCAATTTTTAGGGAACTTGTATAAGCTCAAAATGTTTTAACTAAAATGATTTTAGATTTTGTTCCTCAAAATACACTTCCTTTTTACTGCATTGATGTCTGATTCTTTTCCCCAATCCAAGTGTTGGTGGTTAGCTATAAAACCTCAAACAATGCAAGAAAATCTTGAAAGCTTTCCTGCCTAACATAAGGAAATATCCAAAATCTTGACTCCTGTTCCTTAAACTGCCACTTTGAAGGTGCATTTCAGTAGCAGGACATGAGAACATACCTCCAATAATACTTATATAATGGAACTTCCTAATCAAATAAATGTTTCATTATTAGTCTTTTCTCAATTAAGTTCCACACATCTGTGTCTTGTTTAAATATTCTGTTTGATAAAAGAATTCTTCAACTTGTTTTTTTATACTTCTTATATGGATTTATTTTATTTTATTTACATATTTCTTTCTGACTTTGGATATTGAAAATGCCAAGGAGGGGGCAATAAAGCAAACATTTCCCAAAATTAAAAGTCAGTTTAGGGAGAGAGTGTATGGTAGTTGTTTCTTGAAGTCAGATGCATTTACTTTAAATGCTTAAAAAATACCTATTTAATACTTAAAAGATCTTTATTTAATACAGTAGTCCTTGACTAATGACCACAATTGAGCCCAAAATATATGTTCAGTGACACACTTGTTAAATGAGTATTGCCTCATTTTACGACCTTTCTTGCCACAACTTTTAAAGTGAATCATTGCAGTCACTAAGTTAGGGACACAGATGTTAAGTGAACTGGCTCCCTGATTGAACTTTGCTGGTCAGAAGGTTGCAAAAGATGATTCACATGAAGCATCTGCATTTTTATCACGTAACCATAGGGATGTTGCAACAGTTGTGTGGAAAATGGTTATGTTACTTTTTCCAGTGCTGTAATTTTGAATGGTCACTAAATCATCATCATCTTCTTCTTCCTTTAATGACCCCATAATCCCTTGTGGGGTGAAGTCTGGGCTACTGAATGGAGCTAGCAGAGTGTTTTAATGGCCAGTTGCCCTTCCTGTTGCCAATATGGAGTTTTGTTCAGCAGATAAATTCTTAGTGTGCCCAGAGAGAGAAATATCTGCCTCTACCTAGGATCAAACTCACAGCCTCCTGATTATGAGGTGAGAGCTCCACCTCTAGGCCACCGTACCACTTTGAACGGTCACTAAATGAACTACTGTAAATCAAGGACTACCGGTTCAGTTCAATGCATTTTAATACAAAACAAATGCCATTATTTAATCAGGCAGTGTTTTAATTTTTTAGCCATAAAGAGAGTCCAGGACATGCAAATAAACACAGCACATCTTTTCCATATTATAAAGCAGATTTTACCAAATCACGTGGCTGCCTGATACAAAATCCCCAGAAAGAAGACAACTGCCCTTAGGTATTGCAAGAAAGTGCAATACCTAATGTGGATGGAGTTTTTGAAGATCACCTCTCGAATTCTGCACATTCCTATTTATTATTATGCTTATTATCTTCAGATGATTTAGGATTGCAGGCTTTTCATAAGGTGCTACAGTCTTGTTCTTCTTCCACAGACACCAGGCTAGGTGTTCCTGATGTTGTGTTGATACATGAATTGAATTCCCTGTAGATGCTTGGGGAGTTTAAACTGCTTTTAGATGGATTTGCATTATTTATTCTATTATTTGTTATCTATCCAGACTCATGTGTCAAGGGAGTAGTATTGTACATTTAAATACTCCATAAACAAATAATTCACTTACTGTGTTTTGTAACTCTCGCCAGCCTCCTAGAGCCTGAAAGTGCCTGAATTGTTCTCCAAACAGCCGACCACCAATTCTGCGTTCTAGATAAACAGTATGCCCCTCATTTAGCCTAGAATAGGAAGCCGATAAATGAGTATTTCTCTTGATAGACCCTTAAACAAACACCAATTCTTCAAACATTTGGATTTCACCTACCAAAAGTGTTCCCAAGTCTTGTTTGTTACCAAATTCCCTGTCCAGCTATGAGAAATTTCATGTGCAATAACCTGAAATGTATAAAAATGTATTGTGGCCTTTTAAACTCAAAGAGACAACAAATAGGAGCAAAATCATGTATTGTTTTACTAGTTAATGTCTATGGCACTGAGTACAGAATTACATGAAGGAGAATTCCATCAAATGGATGCAGCCAGAAGATGATGTAGAACTTATGTTTTTCCAATGTTCTCCTAAATCTCTTAAATGTACTTCAGTTGTAAATTTCTATATGAAATTCTATAGAATACAAACCTTTGCCATTTTTCTTATTAATACGTATTGAATATTTTACAACTAAATAGGTAATACTATCTATTATCTGAAGTTATTTATGTAAAATTTGAGCAATCCATTTACATTTCATAGTGTAGTGGATTCTCATAAATGAGTTAATTTAGATTTATACTTACATTGGATAATGATCTGTCACCAGCCTGCACAAACAAACAAAAATGGGTAATTAAATTCTCTAAATTAATACCAGACAATAAGTCCTACAATATTATGGTCTAATTTGGACAAAAAATAATTTACAGGTAGTCCACAACTTACATCAGTTCATTTAGTGACTGTTCAAAATTACAACAGGACTGAACAAAGTGACTTACAACCATTTTGCACAGTTACAATCATTGCAGATCAAAATTCAGACACTTGTCAACTGACTCATATTTATGACGACTGCAATGTCCCAGTCATGTGATTCCCCCTTTGTGACCTTCTGACAAGGAAAGCCAGGTTCACTTTATAGCCATGCTACTAACTTAACAATTGCACTTAACAACTGTGGCAAGAAAGGATGTAAAATGGGGCAAAGCTCACTTAACATGTCTCACTTAGCAACATAAATCTGGGGGTCAATTGTGGTCCTAAGTGGCTACCTGTATAAGGACATATCAAAAGACAAGACACTGTAAAATTTCACAAATGAAAAAAAATTCAGTATTTTTTTCCCCCTAGGAGATGCAATCCATAATAAAAGTCAAACTTACTAATAAAGTAGGAGTTACAAAAGTGAGGCAGGGATTCTCCATACCCCCATATGGAAATGATGGGGGCAGTACCAGCAAGTCATATTGACCCCAGACATAAGGACCAGCCAGATCTTCTGCTATTTTCAGCATGGCTTCAGCCTGAAACAAGAATGAGCAAACCAGTGTTTAATGTTTGAACATGTGATTATTATGCAGAAGACAAATAAATACACAGGCATATATAGCTATTATCATTATGCAAGTAACCCACCTCAGCAAATTCATAAGCTGATTTGTCCACCAGTTCCTTTTCAGCCCACACCAAAGTCCTAGGGCCAATTACTCTGTAGAACAAAATTCAATTAGATAAATGAAGAATACTATTTGGATTTCATTAGCATGCAAAGCAGTACAAGTTAAATTGTATTAACTAGAGAAAATTAGTTGCAGTGAATAACACTGAAATGCAACAGTTGCTGGGTAATTGTTTCACTTATTTTTGTTCCTAATACTGTTTCTTGACTAATCTTCCACTCAGATACTGATCACCACGGAAAGAACAGGCATTTGCCCCACTTTCTCCCTCACCTCTTGCCCTTGGGCATGTGGATGCCTCTTACCAGCTGACAGTATTGATAGTTCCCTGCTGCCATTTGTAATGAGAAAATGAAATCTCCCCGTCCTCCCAGTCAGCTGACCAGGTAACTAAGTGGCTGGTAGGTACAGGTTCATTTTCCGAGATGTGTCCAGATGAGAAATCAGGCAGTCTTTTTCCAGTGATCAAGAACCATAAACAGCAACTGAGGATGTAGGATGCTTAAACCTCTCCCCCCCCCACGCACTTCACCAGCATTCAACTATGTTACCCTCACCTGCTTTCCAAGGCGCCAACTACTAAAGCCACCAGATAACTGGGTATTGGAACCTAACAGAGAGGAAGAAAGGAAGTAAATTCTTAGAAAATAAAAACATAATTACAACAGACCTCTATGTTTCACAAGTTAAACTTAGAAGGTGGTTTGCTGAAGAAAAGTCATCCATATGATACAATATGTCATGTGAATACTCTTACATTTTGAATGAAACGGAATATCTTCCTAGTTTGATCTTCTGGATCAAGCAAGTCTCCATCTCTCTTGGCACTCATAAGAGCCACCAGCTCATTTGGAACAGATATCTAGTTAAACATAAAACATATATGTAATTTCTATCCAATATGATAACACTTTTCCTTTTAATTAAAATGCTAATTTTGTAACAATGTAAGTCAGAAACTTCTGTTACGCATAATGTATATGCTCCCCTCTCCTTTTAGATACTCTTCTCAATGTCTTGCTATGTTTTCAGCTTAGATTCTCCTGTACTACATCCTCAACAGCTCATTGAAGCAAAATTATATGTGTGTGTGTGTGTGTAGTACCTCAATTATATAAGCTTATAGTAAGTGTTTCATTATCTAGCATTTAACAAGAAAACTAAGTACACAACTTTAATTCAAATAAATTATTTTAAGTGTAACTATTGCAAAAAACAAAAAGAGGTGTTCAAGCAGACAAATCCTAAAAATGTATCTTCCATTCATTTAGCATATACAGATAAAAGCTTGACATATGGACAGCTCCTTTATACAAGGGTAAGTCTTGGCCAATCGTAGTTCCTTCATACATTAAAACCTATACTGTATGTATATTTAGGGGTAGAATGTCTTGCCAAATGGGTAGAAATATGGCCACTGTAGCAAAAGTAGCAAGAAAACAGTGGAGTTGCAATTACAGAGAGCTAGGGAAAACAAATTATCTGTATCTCTATTAGCCTGGTTTCAGACTTGGTTATCTGCTGGGATTGTCTGTCTGTCTGTCTATCATCTATCTATCATTCTTAGTAATTGTCCATTTCCTTCACACCCTTTGTGGATGATCTCAGAAAGGATTCAGTGAAAGAAACACAATGACCCTCATCTTTCAGGATTTTGCAAAGGCTTTCAATAATTTTAACCACAGTATTCTTATGAACTGTTTGCAAGGTCTGAGAGTTGAATTATGCAATAGTAGTTCTGCTTTCTATTTGAAAGATGTTTCAGTCAAAGGTGGTACAAGGAGAAGGTTGGGTCCTTCATCCATCTGTTAGAGTGCTCCAGGGCTTGTTTCACCTATACCATTTAACATCTACACGAATATGCTAGGAAAGGTCATCTATAATTTGAGATGTAGCATTATCAATATGCTGATGATATCCAGTTGTCGTCTCCCCATTGAATTAGAGGCAAATGTAGTAGACATCCTTATGCATGATGGCTGCTAGGGTCAGGATAGAGAAAAACAATCTCAAATTCAACTCGGGCAAGCAGAGAGATGACTAATTCAGAAATCTGCCGATTATAGGACTATACCATTTATGTTTCCCAGGCGCATAATCTGAGGATCCTTTTTGACTAGAACCAAGAGAGGCCTTTGATCAGCTTTGGCTAGTACTCCAGATGTTACAATATATGGAACAGGATACGCTGATAGTTATCACATATACATCATATCTAAGGTAGGACTAGAACTCACACTCTCCCAGTTTCTAGTCTGATAAGCACTATACCAGATAGGCTTTTATCTCTTTATTACATTACTGTAATAGGTTGCTTTTGAAGACCAATGGGAAACTTCAGTTAGTTAGCAGCTTGTGTGTTGTTGTTTTGTCATTTTTTATATATATTTTTTCATATAAGCAAACATATTTTTTGGGCACTGCATTGGCTGGGTCAAATCTTTTTTAAACAACTATAACAATAATACAAATCAGTATATGTAGTCCTAATCTTCCAACTTCAACAATGCTATTCTCTTTTCATAATCCTTTATCATTTTTCCATTAATTCATTTAAACATAAATAACATTTCTTTGCGCCATGTATTTGTTATTCCCTACTAAATACTATTATTTAATAGTTTAAAATTTATTCATTATTCCACCATAACTTCAATATTTCAAATATATAGGATTACTAATAACGCCAAATATTAACAATATGTAATCCATCCCCGAAGTATATCACAAAATCCCCAATTTCCAATCCTTAATATTTTAAATTCACAATATACTTTAACACACTGTAAATATTAATAATACAATTAAATTTCCTAATCCTAAATTTCCATTTACTAGCCTTTATTTTATATATGTACTATTTCCCCTATTAGTATTTTCCCATTTTATTAATATATCTTCTCATTATCCATTGTCTCTTAAACTTTCTAAAATCATTTATTGATTTTTTAGTCAGCCTTTTATCTTTCTTTTGGATTCTTATACCTTTTTTTTGTGCCTGCTAAACATTCCCTTCTGAATATCCTTTGTCTCTTTTTGCTGTAATGTTTGAACACCCATCCACAAAACTTTATTTTTTTTAAAAAGAATTTTTTTCTTTACGTTTTTTTTAAAGTTTTTCTCTTTTCTCTCTGATCTATTGTAAACTTTTGAGGAGTTATCTGATTCCTGCTTATTCCTTTCTCTTCATTTTTAGCTTCTTGCATCTCGTTTTGAGTTTCTTCTAATTTCTCATCTATTTCTTGAATATCATATATCTCTTTTCCCCCCTCGTTGAATGATTTCTACATTTATTCCTTCTTTATTGTTCTTTAAAGATTCATGCACACTTTTTAACATTAAAATTATCTCTTCATATACCTCTATTATCCCCGTAAATTCATTTTATAACATTTAATCAAAATTACTCAATATATTTATGTAATTTCAATGTCTCAATATTTTAAATCTCCTTTTATACTCTGTAACATTCTTTAGTAATTTACAACCTTAAAGTTTCCCAATTATATATCTTCCTAATTGTCCAAAATTTTAAAGTCCTTTCTCTCTCTCTTTTCTTCTATCACTTTTCTTCTTTTGCGTCGTAGAGTGTTCTGTTGAGTAACATAAATAGTTCAAATAGTCCACTGAATTCCTCCAATCTTTCAAATCCATAGTCCAATAGCCAATTTTAATAAAGTTTAATAATTTGCAAGTTAGTTCGTTTTAAAAATCTTCAGAAGGGAAACAAAGGGGAAAAATAACTTAATTGAATACTCTCAGATTATCCAAATTAACTTCCAACGTGAAGTCAAGGTCAGGCCATTTGCCAGATTTGTTGTTTCTATTCTGTGTATTAGACTTTATGTGCATTGAGTTCACTTTCACTAAATGTACTGCAGTTATAGTGCTGTATTGCTTCACTTCTTCCAGCAAATGGCACTCTTATTCCCCAATACAACCTTAAGCAGTCTGTCAAAAACAGCTGATTCTTAATAAGTTCAGGGAGTTTAAAGTACAAATAAATAAAACAGTTTCTCCTGAAAATCACTTTTCAAATTATTTGAGCTTTTTTCAAGCTTTCTGTGTTTAATAGCTTCCCTTGAGCTTCTTTCGCTTCTTAATTTTCAGTATTTTTTCCTCTGTGTTTTGAGTCGCCGCTATCTTAGATTTAGGAGTTATCTTTTAATATTCTTGTTTTTACATCAGGTCTTTAGAGTAAAAGTTGATAATTATCTCACTCAGTTTCAATGCTTTGTCCATATACTGCTCCAGTACAATCTTGTGGTCCCAGTTGTCCCAGTTTTGTGACTTCTAAAAATGGCCATCTTCCCTGCTGCTGTTTGAGAGAGCTTGCTTCGGACCAAACGAGGAAATTGTGGATTCCTCAAGGTCAGCAAAGTGCCTCTCCTTCCTTCACCACCCCTACAAGGTGACTATGACCCCATAGGGTCTTCCAGCAACGTTTACCAGCTAGATTTTGCAGGGTTCGGCAGAGCCCGCTATTTTCCAGCCTTTCTCACCGCAACTTCACCCGGATCTCCCTGTAAAGAGATTGGCCAGTAAGCACACAGCTTGTGTGTTTACTGGCCAATCCCAGTACTGCTTTGCTACATCATACCTGCTAGAGTTGTACTGGTTACAAGGTTTTTCTTAGTGCTATTCAAGTGCTAATAAACCTTGGGGTCTAGCAAATGTTAATACATGATAACATACATTTCAAAAAAATCTTTAATCAGAAGGAGCAAACATGACAATGTGTAACACTGGGCTTTCAATTGTTAGAGAGCTGAATAATTTAAGTGGTTTTTGAGTTGTCTTGTTGATATAAAGATTTGTTGACTGTTGGGCATATTTATGCGTAACTTTTGTTACTTGTAAAATAACTATAAGTAGTTACTTTTCTTTTGTCCCTTTTTATTAATATTAACCCATTCAATATAATTTCCCTACTCATCTCTGGGGAAAACACATATGCTTAAAAAACATTCATTCAAAATGCAAACAATACTGCATCTCGCTATGTTCTGTATATTTTTCTTTAAAACTCACTTTTCAGACTTGGGTAAATTACCTAAAAAGTAGTTTTTCTTGATAAGCGATTTTGATAAGAAAACATTTGGTACACGCCCCTTTAAAGCTTAGTTCTTTAAAGCTATAGAATGCTGGAAATTTCTAACTCTAATAACGGGCAGGGCCAACATATAATAGATTTTCATAAAGGTAATCCTTTCTGTAATTTGCAATGCAGCAAGCAGGATAATTTGAAGAACATCTATATGTTGTAAATTATCTTCTAATCTCAGTATTTTTATGTGGAAATGTGATGACATCATTTCATTACATTATACCATTTAATGCCCTTCCAGCACTTTTTAGTTCCCTCTTTTTCCAAGCTCTTACCATAACTTTTTTTTAATGTTTATCGTTGATTTGTTCATTCTGCAAACCAAAACATTTCTACTTCTACTGGATCTAAACCAGTCTTTCTCAACCTCAGCATCTTTAAGAAATGTGAACTTTAGCTGCCAGAATTTCCCTAGCAAGCACTTCAACAAGGGTGAAACGGGTCTTTAAGATCTTAAAGTTGCCAAGATTGAGAAACACTGGTCTTAACCACATAAGTAATGTACACACCAAAGTAACTATCCAGACTTTACAAAAAGGTCAACATTTGGTTCCTGCAAGACTAAGAGACCATTTGAATATTTTCAGTATTTAACTATTTCTTTCCTCAAATAGGTCTGGCAGAATCTATGCAATTTTGAAACATACATTATACCACTTCTGTTGGGCCAACCTAGTAAAAAAGGAAGGCATTTCTGCTTACCTGTTAATGTTTTAGGGAATAATTTAATAAAAGATGCTTCAGGGTATGCAGGAATATGAATGTAGCATCCATTTGCAAGTCTTTAAAACTTTTAAAGCCATAGATTTACCCAGGATCATATAGGTGATCTCTGCAGCTGCCATGTGATCCAGGAAAAAGATCTGGATGCTTCAAAGAGGCACAGTTTCACAACCCTGTGCTCTCCAAAGAACCTTTTCAGCATTGACCATGAAGCACTGAACAACCTAGTACCGTGATGGCGAACCTATGGCACGTGTGCCACAGGTGGCATGCAGTGCCCTGTCTGACATGCCGTGAGCCATCATGCCAGTTCAGCTCTGCTGCGCATGCGAGCGAGCCTCCCACCATCCAGCTGGTCTTCGGGTCTATGCTGCGCATGTGCAGGGGGCGTGGCGTGTGTGGGTGCCGCACATGCATGTGGGGAAGTGGTGGGGCGTGCAGGGGGTGATGTGCACGCACTTTGGGCACTCGGTCAGGAAAAGGTTAGCCATCACTAGCCCAGTACTTACCTCCGCATAATATGTTAACTTCACAGAGGGGGTATCTTGGCAGGGGAGAAGAGCTCTGCAATGAGTAGCCTAAAGAAAAGAAAAAGGCACTTATTGGTTCTTGTATAGATAGTGCAGCAAACCACTAAGGGTATGGCTAATAGTACAGGCAAACATTGGGTTACAACTATTCATTCAGTGACTGTTCAAAGTTACGACAGTGCCAAATGAATGATATTTACAACAAGTCCTTGCAGTTCCAGTTGTCGTGGCATCCTTACTGACATGACAATTTACAAAATTCCCTGCTGACTTCTCACAAGCAAAGTCAATGGGGAAGATGGCAGGAAATTGGAAGTCGCAATCACATATAAGCCCGTGCTTATTGACAGCAACTAGAATTGCTGGAACTACAGAGTTTATAGATTAAGAAAAGCAAGATACTCATATTAGTTTATCATATAGTTTACACACATATTTAAATGTTTGCATTAGATAATTAACAACTATACATAGATCTAACAATATAAAACATTATTGTTCTAACATATACTTTATAGCTTATTTTTTCTGAATTTTTGATAATGTGTTTATTTTATATTTATGTTTTGTTCCTTTTGTTTATTTTTGTTATTTAAAAAAATTATATCTACATATAATTATATATAAAAATATGTCTGTAAAAAAAGGACTACTGGAACTGCTGTGCCGGAGTGGTATGATCACATGGCTTTGCACTTTACAATTGCATAGCTTAGCAATGGAAAATCTGATTCCAATTGCCACTGTAACCTGAGGACTACCTGTAAAATGTTTATTCTATATTACAATGCAGCATAGTATCCGGTTCTTGCCTAATCATATCCAGTCACAGTTCATTCAGGCTTACATCCTTAACTCAATTACACATCTACACTTTCTGGTGTCTCATTCAGTAGACTCCTTTCTAAACTTTATGTTCTTAGGCAATCTGAAATTTGGCAGGCACATGGGAAGAAGCCCAGTAAGATTACTAAATTGCATTGCCATACATTTGTAAGTACCTCAGTTATAAGCAGAGTCTCAAAAATGAATGTGCTGTGAAGTGTCCAATCCAAAGTTGTATAGTATATATACAAATCAGAATGTGTAAATTTAGAATTTTCTCAGACTTTTATCAGACAGTAATACCAGTAGTACTTACTTATGAGACATATCACAAAAGCAACCTACTCACCTGGCACTGACTAAAAAGAAATGGATGTCTTTTCCCTGATGTCTGCTCTGGAGTAAACCACTGAAGTGCTGAAGACCTTGGAGAAGTTTCAAAAGAGATCTCCACAACCGCATCTTGGCCCCTGTAAATATTCAAATATTTAGACTGGGAACATCACCTAGACTTTCCTAAACCATCCCTCAAACCTCAACTGTAACAAAGAGTAACAAACTGTTGAAAGACCTTAGTAGTTAGTGATCCACCCACAAAGCAAGAGAGTAAGAAAACTTAATATGCCCAATAGAGCATGGGAAAAAATTAAGTTACCAACTGGAAGAATAAAAAACAACAAAACTAGGCAGTATCTTAATGGGAGCACTTGTCTCTTACATTTTTAAAGCAAATCAAAATAATTTTACAATGTGCTGCTCAACAATTATAGTCAGTTGCTGAGTCCCTGAAAAGAAGTAAACAGAAAGATGAACCTATCAAATACTAAGTTTAATCTTATATCATCAGATCCCTAAGAAACTCTCAGAACAGATATCAAAAATATTTCAGTGATTATTGACAAACAAGAGAATGTGAGCACTGTTTCTTCTGAATATGTGGGCAAAGAGCCACAATGTACCGTATTTTTCGGAGTATAAGATGCACCGAAGTATAAGACGCACCTAGTTTTTGGGGACAAAAACAAGAAA
>JANHFT010005543.1:0-13079 GCA_032467955.1 Pseudoxenodon macrops
TGCCCTGCCACTTCTCCATCCCCCATTGTCACCCTTACCTTCTCAAGCCAGGCAAGGAGTGACTGGGAGGGGAGGGCGAGGGGCAGGGCCAGCAAGTGGTGGGATCACCCAACAGGGAGCCGCAGCAGAGGGCCCAAAGAGCCACATGCGGCTCAGAGCTGCAGGTTTCTGACACCCGCCCTAAATATATCTGTTCTCAGGAAGGAATTTATGTCCATTTAGTAAGAATAGCAACATTCAGTAGTTGTCATTGTACTAATAAAAGCAGAGTTGCCTTTCTCCCCAGTGACCATCTGCCACAAAAATATATTGGGGAATATTTGTTGTTGAAATTTGCTACTATCTGGATGAATAAGGAGAGAGACAGTAAAAGACTGATACCTTAGAGGTAAGCTAGATCAAGGAACAAGCAAGGCAAGGATTCCAAAAATGCTTTTGTGCAAAAAGGTAGAAAAACAGAATCTTTGAAGCCAGACCAAAATCTCCACTGCCCTTTTGTAAGCATAATAAGGCTGTTCTGAATCCTTCTCTTTAGGTTTCTACTTTCCCAGGGCAGAGCAAATTTGTCACTCTTCCATCTCCTTCGCAAACTGGAAGTAAACTGGAAGTAAGCAACAGTTTCTGGGGAAAATAATGCAAATCACAGTCACATTACAGAGGGGCACTGCAAGCAGGCATACATGCAGGCCAGTTGCTCAGCACCCAAACTGCAGCCATGTGACCTCAGTGGGAGGTGAAGCCAATCATCAGAATTTCAAACCTGGCTTCCTTTTTTGGGGTACATCATAACTTTAAATAGCTGCTAAGCAACCAATCATAAATCAAGGAGTACTTGTAAGTTAAATGACTCTTCACACTTTCAGAATAGTTGGAAAAAACCCTAAAGATTTCAGACAGTCAGGACCCCAAAAGAACTTTGCTTATATAGATTATGTTAGTTGATATTTACCATGTTAAAAATTTTAAATTGACCCATTCACTGCTGGCACAGTCTCTCACAACTGTTTGGAATTTAATATTCAGAGTGGGTATTCAGCCAGTTTGCACCGGTTTGGGCGAACCGCATGGGGAAATTTTGCCTGGGTTGCCAAACCGGTAGTGACTTCTGGCTGGCTATATCTCCACCCACTTCCTGGTTGTCACTTGCTCACCCCACCCGCCCGGTCACTGTTCGCTCGCCTCACCTGCCCGCTCACCGCTCACTCACCCCACCTGCCCTCTCAACGCTCACTTGTCCCACCTGTCCGCTAAATGCTCGCTCACCCCACCCACCCGATGCTCACCCCACCCATATGTTGCCTTCATCATGCAGCCCAGCTACTTGCCTCACCAGTCACCTCACTGACGCCTGCTCAGCTCACCAAAGGTAAGCAATGTATGCTGCCCACTCATCCTTCACCTTTGGTCAGGGCTGGGGCCCCAGGGATGTGCATTCCATGAGGCCCTGGAGCCGCTGCCCACCTTGGCCAGGTTGGGGGATGCGCCATTCCGTGGTCCTGCCTTATCCAGGAGCCACTGCCCGCTCACTGCCTGCTCTCCCTTCACCAGTCACATGTGTCGCCCTGTTTCCCCTCCTTCAGAGGCCCTGCCCCTAGCCCCACTTCCTTCCCCATGACCACGTCTTTGTTCAGGCTTACCTTCCTCCCATGGTGGCTGGTCCGGACTCTGGAAAGCAAGCTCTCTTTTTCAATGCTTGAAGCCTCCCAGTAGCTCCTCTTTGCCAGCCGCTTCCCGACAGCAGTGGTTGGCTGGAGGCTTCTTGCACCGAATGTGCTGAAAAAGTCACTGCCGTCACCACCCTGTTCATCAGTGCACGGCACATTGCCTGCTGCACTGGAGCGGAAGGACTTGCCGGGGTAAGTCCCTCTTGTGCAGCAGGCAATGGGTGTGCATATGCAGCTGATGTGAAAAACAGAGCGGTGACGGCAGGTGCTTTTTCGGCATGTTTGGTGCAAGAAGCCTCCTGCCAGCTGCCGCTGCACAGTCAGTCACATGACTCCCCACCACCAAGCCACGCCCATAGAACCACTAGGAAATGAATTTGAATACTACCACTGTTAATATTGCAGCATATTTTCAACATAGCCTGACAAATAATTTTGATATTGTGGACCCCTGAAAGGTGTTGGGAGCAGGGGTTCTAGGACCATGTTTGAAGAAACACTGCATTAAAGGAACCAATCTTTATTCAGGCTTCTGCACAAAACAGAAAATGCGCAACATCCTCAAAAGGTTCATTAACTTTAATGAACTGATATTTTAAAGCAAACATCCCCTTTTTTTATCAGGCTCACACATGGAAAAAGATAGGCTGCTTTCATGAATAGCCAAAGGGCTCTGCTTCAACAAGTTACAAAGCATTTCTTCCAAATTATTTTCAAAGTGTGCACAGCTTTTGTAATTGGACCACAAATCTTGTTATTGATTTCACCATTTACAGAAAGCAACAATGAAATACAAATAAATACAGAAGAAATACAAATAAAAATGTGATAAGTACAATTAGCGTAATTTTGCAACAGCACTTGGATATCATAGATATAAACAATGCTATAGAATTTTATCATAAATTTAACAGGAAAAAAATAGTCCAAAATGTATTAAGGTAAGCTTATTTGAAACCTGGCATAATCATTCTACTACACTCAGTTCCTTCAAATCACAAATGAAATGTTACTTTGAATTTTAACACGCTGTTTGAATATCTGACATTTTGGTGTGAAAATTTAATTTATTGTAAAACAAGGTTGGTGTTAATATAAAGCTGAGCACAATTTTTTAGAAATTGTTGGTTTTGATGGAATCTAGCCAGACTCTTTTCCAAAGGACTATAGCTAATTAGAAAGCTTATTTCAGATAGTATATTAGATTTGTACTTTGAGTGTGTTCTATTTTTAGGAATTAGTTACTCTATGCCATCTGGCAGAGGGTCACCAGAAAAGAATAAATTAGTTGCTAATAGCAACAACACTGCAAAACCTCACACTTTGAAGGCACATAATAGAAATCCAAAAATTTAAATAGAAATTTGGCTGATGGCTTATGACACTAGAGAGCTCGGATTTTTCTAGGGAGACAATTTCTATTGATTTCCAATTCTATGAGATTTCTACGGGTAAAACAATCTGGGAATTTGGCTGAAGAATTAATGAATGCCATTGTTCTCAGGGCCATATAGAAAACAGAATAACAGTGTGGTTAACACTAAAGAGTAATGCTAAAAGTAAATTCATGTACCTTGGGGCACAACCATATCCTCTCCGTAAACAGTATTGTGAAAATTCAAAGTTCTGTACAGGACTGTTTGTTTACTAAAATAGTTCAAGGTACATAACTCTTGATCTTATCAGGTTGAAATACAGGATTTTTACTCTAATTTAAGTCTCTCAAGAAGAGCATGATGAATGAATATTGATTTTGTAACTACCTTTACTGCTGAAATCTTTAAATGCTAACTATATAGCAAATCTTTCTATTTATATACAAACATACAGACAGACCTGCCTGTCTATTTATATGGAAATAATTAATCTGATTATATAGAAGAAAATTTGTCTTGAACTTACATCAAGATTTGCCATGAGTGTAATATTTAAGGCAAGTAAGTGTCAACATATCTATAAGGGCACAATGTTTAAGACAAGACTTCTTCCCAGAGGTGGGTTCCTACCAGTTCTATAGAGTAGGTAGTAACTCCGTGATGACGTCACGTAGCCGGTTCCTTCGGTATCTCCATGGGCGGCGCCATTTTGGATTTTGTTTTTGCACATGCACAGAAGCTATTTTTTGATTGCCCCGCGCGCTCACATGCTTTGCATGTGCGCTCAAGGTGCAACCCTGAGCGAACCGGCAGTAAGAAGATTCGGAACCCACCTCTGCTTCTTCCATATAGTTTCTTATTTGGAACTATATTTGTTTGTATGATTTAAATACCACCCGTCTCACAGCAATGACTCAGGGTAGTATAAAGGTTATAGCAACAGTTTAGCAATCTAAAGCAGGATGTCCAAGGTCAAAACAACCATAACAACTAATAAAAAGCAAAATAATTCAGCAGAGCTCATCTAAGCTCTCAAACTGAGTGCATCACAAACTTTGAGCCTGAAGAATCAATTGGTTGAACATTCTTGAATACTAGCATACTTTTAATGACTGCTGGCAGTTAACCCAAGAAAATGCACATAGAACATTGATCAGTACTGAATATTAAGAAATTAAATTCATGTAATATAATCAAAATGTCATCTTAACAAATAATAATCAGTAAAAACTGTTCATAAAAATAGTAAAGCATCAGAACAACACACAGCTTAATTTAAGCAACCATAAGAAACCATTTTAAAACTCCATAAGACTTTGATATCCACTGTCCAAAAAGTAAATAATAATGGGAAAATCTGATTTTCAGGTAAAAGCTGCTATATTCTATAATACCAAGGCCATAATGAAAAAGTTATACTATCTGGCCTTTAACACCCACACCACCTTGTCTCACTAAAGCGGGAATTACCAAGAACATCTTGAAAAATGAGCATATTGAATGGAACAATTCCTGCTAAGAAAACAGCTCTGGAAATATTTTGAGCCAAGCCATATACTACTCTCATATTACATACTCTGGGATTATACAATGCATCAGAATAGTTTGAGTTAATCAGTGGTTTGGTTAAAGGTATATATTCCTTTTGAATTTCTATTTCCTTATGACAAGGTACATTGGGGAAACCAGCAGGGCCAAAGCAAAATTGGGCATTCCTTCTCTTCCTTTGCCATTTTCTATTCAGTCTCTCATTCATTCATTCTCTCTTACATATAGTCTCCCATTATCTCTTCAACCATCCTTCTTTATTATTAATCATATTTCCACCTACATCCATGCACACATTAAAACACCAAATGTAATAGCCTCTGGCAAAGCCACCCAACTAGCTTATTCTGTATGCCCGCCAGTCAGCCAGTCAACTAGGTTGTTCCACCAGTTATCTCTGTATTTGCCCTCAGGCTATCAGCCACTGCTTTTGCTGTCATTTTAAAAGCATGTCTTCCACCAATCAAAAAATGTCAAATCGCCACAGCATTCTCATAGTGACAAATAAAGAGTACCTGCATGGCAGTTGAAATAAACCTAGTACACAAAATGGTGCATCCATTCTCTGAACTTGAACAACTTAGAACATGATATATATGTAGATCTCAGTGCAGATAGCACCAATTCTCACATTATTCCCCATGACAATGTTGATGATTAATCAGACCAGCAGAAAAGAGATTTGATGGAAGATTAAGCAATTTAGCTATTACAGGGTAGCATTAGCAGCAGTTTTGACAATTTACAATCAAGGCAAAAAGAGACAGATATTTAAGACTTATACAGTTGTTCACTGTTCTCCTGGGGTAATTTAGGAAATAAGTTACTTTTGAAGTATCGGTAACTTCTTGTTCAAAATCATTATGCAACATAGGGACACTTCCTTATAGAGGGAACCCTTGATTTAACAGACCATTTGTCGGAAAGTGATGTCTGTTATTCATGATTGGCTATTAAACCAGAAGGTAAACATTTGCATGTTTACATTATTTCTCTGATGTTATAATCTCACAGTTTGGTGATATTATTTGCAGCATTTTTGTAACATTTTCATTACATAAATGATTTAAATTGGCATAAATACAACACAAATTTCATTTGCTGCATCTGAAGACTATTATGTTGAAGTCCACTAAATCAGGATTTTTTGTAATCCTGGGTAATAAAAATGAAAACCAGTTTAAATAAAAATGAAAGTGCCACCATGCTGCCTTGAAGCTAAAAAAATCCCTATATCCCTTGAACAAATGAATTGTTATAGAATGCACTGTAATGTATTGAAGGGTTGATGGATCCAGGTTAATACACTACAGATACAAAGTATGAAATTCAGTATATACACACCAACAGTTAACTAAGTATTTGAGCTTCACCACAGATTTAAAAATCAATGTATATAAATAATAAGCCCATTCCTCGAGGGTGCAAAATATCATTCATAATGAATTGTACTTCACCACAAAATGAATTTGAGTCAGTAGAGTGAAACAAATGCAAAGACAGGCAAGGGCTACTTTTAATATATAGATATATAGCTATGAAATCACATAAAGTAATATACCTCTGCTATCTTCAGTGATGATCAGAGCCACATCAAATACCATTTCTATTTCTAAATACCACAATTTTAGAAGTATTCAGATGTAGTAGGGCAAAAATGGCAATCAGAGTGAAGGGCCTTGAGGAAACTATCTATGTTTAACTTTGAGAAAAGAGGATCAAACAAAACTATATTACCCTGGATATACATGTGGAGTTTTCCCTTTGATATATTTTGGGCAAGATTAGTTGAGCTATCATTACCATTTCTGGATCAAACCTCAGTTGTGGATTCTTGCAAGTAACGGACAGGAAGAGAATGAAACCTGATCAAGTTCCAAATTATAACTTAATCAGAATAACTAAGGAAAATTAAAACAACTTCCTGTGAAATCGAGGTACTTTTGTACCTCGATGACTGAGATCTCCATATTTTTACCAGGTTCCTACTGCACCAAATAAGAATACATTAGCAAACCCCACAGAACTTCAAAAGAATAAACATCTGTATTTAATTTGCTCATATCATTAAACTGCTCTATTTTTGTTGCTTTTCCTGAAATACTGTGGATCCTAATGAGCAATAACAGATGCAAAATAGTTCTCATTAAAAAATAAATAAACAAGCCAAGCTTTCCTTAAAAGTCTGTTTTCTTTAAAGCCTCATTTTCTCCAGTTCAGTATTTTTTTTCTTGTAGGTTTAAACATTATGGGGGCATTGTCTTTTTGACCAACTCATTCCTGTTAAAACCATCTGTTTTCTACATATGCAGTATTTATGCATACGCCTGCGCACATGTACAGATAAGTGGAAGACTGTTGTTGTAACTTGTTCAACATTAAAAGCTTTTTTCGTTTTGTCCTCCCCTCAGTGTCTTGGGCTCACTGACCGTGGCATTGCAGCATTCAATTTACCCAACAGAACACCAGCAAAGAAAGAAAACACAAATAAGCTACAAGATGGGAAATGTACGTCACTCCTATTAAACAGTGGCACTATTCAAACTGAACGTCATGAAGTAGGAGAAAATATGAAACTTTAAAAAGTAGATGCACTTGAAAGTTGAGGGGTTTTTTTTCCATTAAGGGGATGGAGTGGCACCCTCCCGATGTTGGTTGAAAAGCATTTTCTCTCTGTGAGAAAGCATCACAAAAATCAGAACAATTGCTACGATTTAGAGTAGCAAGCAGTGCCACCCAGTGTTTAAATGCAATCTTAATTTTCAGACCAGGCCATTTTTTATCATGAACAGATGATCTTCAAAAACAGATGATCTTCAAAAACATCAAGAACAGATGATCTTCAAAAATTATAGTGGAAATGGAACTATTTCATTAAAAAAAAAAATTACTGCTCTGTGAAATAAATTCTGCTATAAAGGGGTGGGAAAACCTAACATGGAAGATTATAACAATAAACTGCAAATCCTCTGTAGCTCCAATAGTGCCTAAAAAAGTGGGTGGATCAGGAATTAGGTAATATGTTTCCAAAGAAATGATCAAAGTAAAGGAGAATGACCTCAAAGCAGTACACTATTTCATAAGCTATTCAAGAATTGGTTCTCTAGGCACCCAAGAATATATTAAACAGTTGATGACAGATGCAAAAGTTTTACTTCTTCATCTCTTCATAATGGCTTAGTAACCAGGCTATGCTTCAAACCCTTCATATCACAGACCCATTAATTGGTAGGGGTCTATATTTTTTTCTATTTTTTTTCACCTTATCAAAAGCCAACAGAGACATGATACTGATGTCACCAGAGGTGGGTTCTAACTTACCTCGCCGCTGGCTCACTGCCTTCTGAGCGTGCGTCGTGGACAGTAGAAAAAAAATCAAAAAATTCCCCCCCCAAAAAAGGCCAAAAAGAAGATGGCGATGCATGCACAGTGCCTGAAACTCAGCTTTTGCACATGTGCAGAAGAAAAAAAAAACAGATTTTTTTATTTTCCAAAAAAGAAAAAAAGATGGCGTCGTCCATGGACCAGAACCGGCTCCATGATGTCACCAACGGCTTACTACCTACTCAGTAGAACTGGTCTGAACTGGTAGGAACCCACCTCTGGATGTCACCATGCAGCCAGACTGGGATTTATGGCCCTTTTCCATGGGAAGACAGTAGATTAGTGGAACAACCATAGTATTTCTTTTAGCCTCTTTGTGGAAAATAGTATAACCATTACTGGAGGGAATTGTGGCGAAATTAGGCAGCCTGAAAGCCAGCTGGGTGACCTGGGGTCAGTACTCTATCTCAGCAGACAAAGGCATACCACTTCTGAAATCCACCCAAGAAAACTGCAGTCACTTGTCCAGATTGTTGTGGGGAATCAATGCTGACTTAAAGACACCACCCAAAAATTTTTGTTGGGTATCAGGAGTTGAAAAGAAGGGACTGAAATGACATATGATTGGTAGGTTGCTCATAGTTTAGGCTCTTTAGTTCTGCCTCAGTGCTTAGCAGGTCAAACTATATTATGCTACTTCTGTTCCAAGTCTTATGCAAGCACCAGGGTATTATGAGGTCCTGAGAGATTTGGGTGAAGGAGACATAAAATGGATGGTTTTTTTTTTCTTTTTATCACAGATTCTTCATACCAGCCTGGCATCTTTCTGACCAAAAAGACAGCTAAGGACCAAAATAGCTTCCAGTGTGATTACTAGCAATCAGAATGTTAAGCACTTCCTGTTTAATTACTATGTTCCTATGAAGGGTTGATGGGATTGATCAGAGTTCCAAGTGATCTTTTTTTTTTTTTAAACTAAGTATAATTTATCATGGAGATCTATGTTATAATTGGTTTTCAACTTCACAGAAACAGGGGGTTTAAAATAGAATGAAAAGTTACTGAAAATCAATGGGGAAAAAAATCAGATGAAAGGATACCAAGATTGATGTAGGCTTGTAGATATATTTAACTGAAATCCATTGTTTCTTATTCCAATTTTTAGGTTGGTATATTAACTGACAAAAACAATTCTGCTTCTATTTCCCCTGAATAAAATGATTATTCTTACCTCAAACACAATCAGAACATAAACACCTGCTAAAATGACTGAAGCTATTATGACTTGAGCCTCTATATTTGCATGAAGATACTGATGTGTCATAGAAAGAGGAATGATTTCTGATTCCTGAAGAAATGCCTGGATTCTTAGGGAAGTTTCTTTTCTGTTGAAAGAAATTTAAAAATTCTATTTGATAGTTGAAGTAGAAATAACCACAGGTTCATACTGCTAAAGGTTTTAAGTATTAATAATTGTATGTTATTTATCTTGCTGCTATTGTTCTTGTTTCAATGTCGGCTATGTAATGATTTAGAATATTTCAAATTATTGAGATCTTTTTAGGTCATTTTCATAACCAGTACAAAAACAGAACTTCTGAAGACAGAGATTTAGACACAAGGATATACAGATAGTCCTCGCTTAGCAATGGCCTCAGATAGTGACCATTCACAATGAAAACAGTTATGAAAAAGAAACTTTGCAATCAATTCCTGCATATATGATAAAAGCAAGCCTTCTGTGTGAAATTGATTAAAGTTTGGTCAATTCTGAGCAGCAGGGAGCCAGCTAGAGGGTTTTAATCAACTAATTAAGGTTGCAGAGATGAGCTTGTTAACTTGTGGTTAGCACTTTTTAAAGGAACACAGCTGCAGAGAAAAACAGCTCAGAAGACAATGCCTGTTTAAGCAATCTCTCCACTCCATGAGGGCAAAAAAGGAGAGAAGAAAATTGGGTCGGCTTCAAGATACTGTATAAGAAAACCTTATCTGAATGAGATGGCAGCTTCCAGGGTCTCTTTCTTTTGCTCTAAGGTACATGGTTTGATTAGCAACCATATGTCTTAGCAACCATTTCATTGGAACAAATTAGTCACTAAATGAGGACTACCTGTAGATAAATACACATCAGTGTAAACATTCATAAAATGGCTTTGCTATCTTCTATTATCCCACCTGAAGAATTAAATATTTAGGCAATGAGGAGAAATGCATATGTCTTGGCAACCTTCTTTTTCCCAGAAAAAGAAAAAAGAAGGGATCCATGAGACCGACTGCAAGATTTAATTCTAATGATTGGAGAGAAGCATAATAGCAGCACATGCAGTGGTGCTACCCATTCATCGACATAATGTATTCTAATTAGAGCAACTGTATAAATAATTATTAAATATAAAATATTTTGCAGTGGGTTTCATTGGATTCATGAACCAACCTATTCATTGTCTCGAAGATTCTAGTCACAATAACTTGCTCATTTTTCTTCAGATTTAATGCAAGAGTCCAATTATATAAGACCTGCAAAAGAAAATTAAGAAGTTTAATAGGTTTGATTACCTGTACACCAATTCCAGTTGCTAATTTGATAGAAGAGACTCTAGTTATATTGGCATATACATATCTTAAAAACCAGTAATATATACAGTAAATTGGGCGAGAGTCATTCGTTAATTAAGCTAATAGCTCAAGATGGCCAGTTGATCAATGGAAGTAACATGAATTATATCCTATTAGGTGTGAACCCATTAAAGATAAAGAATCAATGTGTCAGGGGATCAAATTAGAATGGTGTAACCCATGGTTTTCTGTTTACTTTAAAGTGTGGGAGAAGGGGAAGAGTTTAGGAGAAGGGGGAGAGTTTAGGAGAAAAATGCTTTGAACTAGCTAGATTTCATCCTCCTTTTCTCTACTTTTGTTGGGAAGAAGGCTAGACCATACCCTCTGCCTGATCTCACTATATGGACAAAATATATGCATGTATTTAATAAATATTCATATAATAAATGTTGCCTATAGCAGGAAAATCATAGTTTAAAATAAAGGAATTGGTAACTTCAATTAGCCATTTTGCATCTCTCTCTGTTTTTTAACAGAGAGAGATGCAAAATTGTAAAAAACAGAGAGATGCAAAATGCCTAATTGAAGTTGGCTGTAATTATACTGAAATTGCCTATACCTGGAAGCTCCCCAGCCTTACTGCCTTATAACTATGCCTGCTGATCTCCTTTCTTGCTTGTCTATGTAAACTAAGCAATTAACCTTATATATTCAAACATTGAACACTATGGTTTCAACATTCTATCATCCAGACCTGTTCTAATGTCTTTGTTTACTAGTGAAATGGCAACGTTTCCATATATGCCATGTCAACTTTTAATATGATAGAAAGAAGAGATGTAAATGTTATCAAATCCTTTTAAATTGCAGGCTTCTACTCCTACACCTGATAACCAGTTAGAAAGAAATAATTAAGATGGCATGGCACACAAATAAACATTTTAGGCTCTAGAATCTTCTACATCTTTCTTCCAAAATCCATAGGATTTTTGATTAACATATTGCCTAATAGGACTATGAGCAGATCTGTAAGAGGTGGGGGGGGAGAAGAATCAAAAATTTAAAGTCTTACTTGCTGTTGACGTCTTCTTTTAGGAGTAGAGTCTTCTATTTGTCCAATTTGAACTACAATATAGTCTTTTGGTTGTCGCTCAGTTACAAAGGGCCCTCCCAGTTCTACCTTTAAGAGAGCAGAATCACTGAAACTGCTAAAGTTCACAGCTGATAGAAAGACAGTTAAGGACTCCACATTTTTCTATGAGTGAAAGACCTATAGCAGTGAGGGCTAACCTTTTTGCCATCATGTGCCAAAAGCGAGGGGAGCACGGAAGAATCGCGCACATGTGTGCCCACACCCATAATGGAACTGGTTTACTTAATGACCATATTATTTGTTTAGTGGCTGTAGCAGAAAAAGTCATAAAAAGGACCTGGTCATGGTAACTCACCTAGCTGTTGCTAATGGAAGTTTTGGTCCCAATCATGGCCATAAGATGAGGATTACAATGCAGTTTTGGTTTAAAAAAAAGTGGTGTAAGTGATTGTTCCCTTATGTACAATAAATTTATTTTACAGTGAAGGCTGGGGAGGACTGTTTGGTAGCAACCATCTTGGTAACGTACGTGCAAATTGATCCTACTTAATATAGATTGCAACTGTGTACATTAGCTCTTCTTGGAGTTATAGCGAGAGTGAGTAGTGTCTTTAACTTGTTCTTTTAATCAGTGCTGTATTACATTAATCCATGCTGGAAGACATATTTTCTCAGCAAGATTAGGGCTGCCATAGTTTGACTGCAAAAATCCACATTATGTCCGGAGATATCTGTACCTTTCCTGATATCTAACGATCATCCAATATATTTGCCTCCCAATCAAGGGTTGTGTCTAGGAAATGCACTGCCTAAAATGAATACATATCCCATTTTTTTTCAATTTACTTTAATAATATTATTTTTAATATGTTTTGTTGTTTATATTAGCCTTTTCAAGAAGAAATATTGCCTTGAATTTCCTTTTCTGAAAGTACAATATAGTTTTCCTTCCTTCCCCCTCCCTAAAAAAAAAAATGCCACTGTAATTTTCAGTTGGAAAATGAATATGGTGTTTAAGTTGGCATTTGAATTGAAATTATATATGAATTCGGAACATTTCCAGAACTGTGGCTATGCCAGCTAGCTTTTTCTGTGAAAGGAATACAAAAGCTTTGTAAAGATGTCACAGGCCTTTTTGCTGAATATATGCTGACAATACAGTGCCAAGTTACTGTATTCCACAAAGGATCAGACAGACCAGCTTATGTATGGTATGTTGTATTGTCCAAAGGTAGTCGTACATTTTGTTTCCTGTTAAAAAGTGTGCACTTGCGGCGAATGTGAGCCTTTAAAAAAAACAGCAGGCAAACCTTGCAGGGGAATTGAAAAGAATGGGAAGGAAAAGTCACGTGGCCACTCTAGGCAGAGGGCCAAATTGCCATTTTTCTCTCTCGGCCATGTGAATTACAGTCAAACCTCCCTATCTCAGGCTTGTTTTGGGGACTGGAAGCATGCCTCTGGCTTCTCTCTCTGTGTCTCTCTCCCCCCTTCCTTCCTTCCCTCCCCCCTCCCTTTGCC
>JANHFT010005543.1:13179-23479 GCA_032467955.1 Pseudoxenodon macrops
GGCAGAGAGGGAGAGATGCACTTGTAGAAAAATCTCTATTTACAATAGATCTAACTCTAAATCTAGAAGGTTTAGATTTTCAAAAACCAATCCCTTTACATCCATCTATCTATATGACAGTCAACTTAAAAATCAGAATTGGTTTTTAAAGATCTAAACATCCTACAAGTACATTTTTTTTAAATCCTCACTATTGTTATACTATATATGCTTTCCAAATAGACCAGACATTAAACTGCCTTCAACTGTCTACTAAAGTAGATATATAATATTTCTACACAAACATATTAAGAATATTATACATTTGTTTTCATAATTGTCTGCAACTTTTAAAATATTGAAGTTTTGAATGACTGATATAATTTCCAGGTTGATTTGTATACAGTCTGTTTCAGATCTTGACTCTTTGAATTGTGGTTCAAAAGGTTTGCTGATCTGTATTAATTAACCTAGCAGCCCAAAATACTTTGACAGCCTCTAGCCAATTTACAATATAGGCATAATTTGTATGCACAAGAAGCTTCAGGTGCACATAATTATAGCTGCTTTCTTGTTCACAATACGACTAAAATATACTCTGTAATTACACAAATGGCATATTCAGAAGCCATTATAAAAATTCTTCAAATTATTGAAGAAAAAAATGGAACTCATTTCACAATATATTAATATAGAACAAAGTGGCCAGTGTGTAATTGTTACAGCTTCATTTGCAACACTTAACCAGAATGCTTATGGTTGTGTGTCACTTCAGACAAGAACTGCAATTGACCTATTGAACGGAGCAACTGGATCTTTAGCTAGCTTCTTAGCAATTGAATTTAATATTCAATATGTTGTTTTAATGCTTAAAGTAGACCTAGAACTAAAGTCTTGGATTATTTGCTCCCTGGGATATCTAGCTAGGGGCTATTTTAACATTTTGACATATGTACTCCTGAAGACTGCTGTGCTCATTCTCCATTTATTTCTGATATTTTTCCTCTTACTTTCCTGATCTTTCTTTCCTCAAACACAATACTGTCATTGTGGATTATTTCCTCAATAATATTTCTTTCTCCTTCTCTAATCATTTTTTTCCCATATTTCAGTTCCTTCAATTGAGAAGAAATCCCCAATCCTTCATCTCCTTTTATTGTCTTCAACTTCTGAAAAATTATAATGTGTGTAGCTTTTTCATGTACTGGTATATATTTCAGATATTTGTTTTATTTGCTCCATTTCTATTCATTCAAAATTACCCAATGTCCAGAATGTCTTCATAAACAAGACAAGAATATAGATGGCAAAGGTTGGTCCAGGGGTGGGTTCTAACTTAACCTTGCCGCCGGTTTGCTGCCTCCCGTGCCGTGTGGGCACGTGCATGCGCAGTAGAAAAAAATCCAATTTTCTTTTTAAAAAGGCCGAAAACAAGATGGCAACGCATGTGCAGTGCCAGAAACGTGGCTTCTGCGCATGTGCAAAAGAAAAGAAAAACCAGGGGAAAAAATTAAAAAAAATAAAAAGATGGCAGCATCCAGGCACCAGAACCGGCTCTGTGATGTCACCAGCGGCTTACTACCTACTCGGTAGAACCGGTCCAAACCGATAGGAACCTACCTCTGGGTTGGTTCATTGAAACAAAAGGCTTTCAGTGATTGTCTCACAAAAGTCTGAGTTTTTATTCTTTTTTGTTCAAACGTGTGGTCTTGAATTACCAACACAGCTTTCATACACATACAGATACAATTCAGCATGGCTCCTTCTGACATGGGCAAACTGAATTTATTCAGTCAATCTGACAGATAGGTGAAAGACCCAAGTGGTTCTGTTTTGATAAGACATCAATATTCTCAGCATTCTTTAGAGAAGCTATGGGATGTACCTCCAATTCAAAATCATTGGCTGTGGGAGCAATCAAATTTGATAAATTTATCTATCAGAACTACTTCCATCCTGTTGCTAAGAAAACTGTATAAATATGTCCAGAAGATGAGTTTGACTCAGAGATATTTTGACTTCTGGTATAAATGTTATACTTCTAGTATACCTCTGAGTTTGACTCAGAGGTATTTTGAGTTCTGGTATAAATCACCAGAAGATGAGTTTGACTCAGAGGAGATTTTACCTTTAAAATCTATCCATTAATCATCTCTTAACTATTACTTAATTTTCTTGCTTATCTATTTGTCTTTAGCCACAATTCAAGAGACTTTTCCAAACATTCAGAAAATTTTTTCAAGTAAGCATCTTCTGCAGGTGATATGAATCACCAAGTTAGGACTAAATCACATACTTCTCTATGATCCTGCCAGTTTGAATTTTGGGAGCACTTTTTTGTATTCTAGTGTTTTATTATTTCTTGCTATTTTATTGCCTTTCTGTTTTACTTTCTGTATTTTGCTATTCTGTTCTTTGAACTTCTCTAGAGGAGCCTGAATACTTACAGAAACAGTATGAGGCAGTCAGGATGATAAGCTATGAATGAATCCATTTTTTAATGTTGAAAGTGGAAGACTTGCTCACAGCCCTGCTGCTGGGACATTGGAACTTGGGTCATCCTCAGACTGCTGCTGCTACGACAAGGCAGAAGGCTGTGGAGTGTTCCGTTTTCACCTCCACCTCCCCCCATGTCTCTAGCCAGCTGCTGGGCCTGCTGCACCTGCTGCTGCTGGCCTTACTGGGGTTCTTTGCCCTCCTGGCCATGCTGCTCTCAGCTACCTTGCTAGGCTGCTTCTGCCTGGCACAGGGAAAGTCAGTCCAGATCTATGACCTCCAGAGCACCTCCCCCCACTGCCAACCTGCCACTGCCCCTTTACCAGCAGTCACCAGTGGAACCATGCTGTCTCAGCCGCCATCGCCTTCGGGCTCTGCCTCTCCCCTGCCCTGTGTGGATTTGGCAGGCAAGACCTCCATGGCAGCCCTGCAGTGGGATAGATGGATGGAGGAGGGAGGGGAGATCACCCCTTCTTTTGTGCCCCCAAACCCCATCTTCCCTGGCCAAGGTGAAGAAAGGTGAACTCAATGCTACCATTATGCTGTGCAACACAAAGCATACAAAGCAACCCACTTCAACCTTCTTGGCTCCAGGGATGATCCCAAATTGGGGGGGGAATCCCCGAGTGGAGGCCTCCTGGTGCAACACTTTGCCGCAGCTCCAGAGCAAACCTCTCCCTTCCCCACACAGGATTGCAAGGCTGGAGGGCTCCACAGCCTCTGCCAACCAACCCCCGTCCTGTACCAGCAGTGGCACCTGTTGCTACTGGCCTTGGGGAGGATCTTCATGCTCCTGGCCACACTGATTTCAGCTGGGCTGCTCTTGGAATGGACTTCCAAGGCCTCCAGTTGCTGTGCCTGGGTTGCACTGCATGGCATAGCATTGAATTGCACAACCTGCTCATCTTCCTAGCACAGGGAGGCAGGTCAGGGGCTCAGTGGCCCGGAAAGATAGAGTTTTGGAGCACAAAGGAGGAAGGCATGATCTCCCCCTCCCTCCTCCATCTGTCTGTCCCACTGCAGGTTCACCACGGAGCTCCTGCCCACCAAAGCCACACAAGGCAAGCCTGATAGAGCACAAACTGTGGTTGCCACCTGCTCCAGAGCCACAAGGTGGCCTGCGGAAGAAAGGGGCCCTTGGCTGCAAGATTGCCTGGTGCCAGAAACACCTCCAGGTACCTGGAGAGATGGAATGAGGGGCAGCTCCTCTCTGAACCTCATTGGTTCAGCGTGTTACATCTTCTGGGAGGACAAATTAGTATGTCTGCCGCTGGTTGGCTAAACTAGTGGCAGGAAAATTAAAGCAATGTCAGTGGCCGGCAGGCGACCAGGGAATCCGATAAAAGTGGCTTCCCTGCAGCCTGCCAGCAGTTCGGTATTGCCTCCACCTGGATCCAATAAAGGTTGCTGACTGTTCCTGCGCCTCGTGTCTTCCTTACTTGCGCGATCTAACACAGAGGATCTGTGGAGCTACAATTAAGGTGCCGAGTGAGGTCCATGCCAAGCTCAGGGTGGCACTTTACCCACATTGCTGATCCCACCATTACACCAAGTTGCATCGCACCCCCCTCCCACACAGACCTGGCCACTGGAGCCATGTTGGTGGGGCGGGAAGAGGCTGAGCCTCCATGAGGTTACCAGAGAAGGAACTGCCATGCTAAGCATTACCTCAGGGAACTCTGCCCGTATTTGTGAGGGGAAACGTGGTTGGGGGGGTTGTTGCCTAGAGAATAGGAGGGAACAAATTTTCTCCTCTAGCTTCATTGCCCCTTCCTCGGCTAGTGAGGGGGGGTCACAGTTTTGACTCAGGGCTTCAATGTATGTGGGGTTCTGAATTGGTATACCCAGAAGTTAGATAGAACACCCTCCCTTTAGTTACACTTTTTTTTGCAGTGTTTTCTTTTCTGGTCTTGGGTCTAACCTGTTTAGGTAATTTACACATCTGTCATGCCTGCCCACTCTGTCCCTCTGCTTGCCTGCAGCTACTGCCAGAAACTTGCCACTTCTGTGTTGGCCATGGCCACCTCCCTTCACAAAGGCTTATTTTTGGGGTAGGGCTTATATTAGGTGCATGCTTAAAAATCAGGCTAGGATTTAGGCATAGGGCTTATTTTCAGGAAAACACAGTACTATGGAAATTCCCTTTTCTCTCTCTCTGAATACATAATAGGCATAGGATAAGTATATGGCATAATCATTAGGTTATGATTAGGATATAATTTACTCCTGAAGTAAACTTTTGTTCTGCCAAGTCTATACAAACAATTTGTATTGACTACCAAGTCAAAATATGTGAGAGAAGATTTTCTAACATTCTAACATTGAAGCAACCCTCAAAAGAATTATCAGAATGAGGAAGTTCTTGGCAACTTTCAAAACTGCATGATGTGAAGTCTTTAAAGATCAGCAAATTTGATGCTTATGTGTGAAAGTGCTCACTGACATATTTCTTGCTCATGCTGAATTATAATTATGTCTTCAAAATTTATGTTTCAGAGTATGAAGACTGATACTGTAATGGGATTGTGCTTTTGCATTTTGTATTTTTCTGTAGACTTTTACAGCAATGCCGGGAAATTTTAATGCCATTTAGCTCTTCAATGGATGAAGGAAAGGAGTATAAGAAGGGAGAATTATATATTATTTTGTCTCCCTTCAGGTTTCACATGTTCATTGGAAAGTCTCATACAGGTTTTTATCTGTGATTCCATGCAATTGGGCTACTCTTTTTCAGCCTTCAGTTATTTAAACTAAACATTAGCAGAGGTTAGATGGAGTGGAATGTCCCCCAAATTGTAGGTATTAAACAGGCTAGTCATAATGTTGATGACTCAAATTCAATTGAATAGTGTCACTAAAGGCTGTACTTCTCTCAATGTATCTGCAATATAATTCTATAAAAGAATTTCTTGACTATATTTCCCTGTCCAGAAATTTGTGTATTTAAGCATAAATGTGCATAGATTCCATTTTTACCTGAATATCAGTTTAATGGAAGAGCAGACGTAATTCTACATCTTCATACACTCAGCAAAAAGAACTTTTGTATAAGTTGATTCTGCCTTTATAGAAGAGGATATAGTTTGTTTTTCACTGAGATTCTTTGGTAAATAGACTGACATTGCTATCACGATAAACAATTTATCTATAGGATGCACATCCAGTAATAATAAATATTTATCACTAGTTTTCCATAAGTGGAAAAACAAAGGGAAGTTTTCTCCAAAAGAATGTATAAAATGACAATTTGATTGTTTCAGCTCTTTTTTCTCCATTTGTCTGTATTACACATTATAATTCTGCATACAGCTGAAGTTATTAGGAACACAGCATGAAGGAAAGTGTAGTAATGAATGACAAAGTAGAGAAAGTAATTTAAAACAATCCAAATTGTTTGTTTCGTTGGGGTAAGAGACATTTAATCCACTTACCCAAAGCTTGTGATACTGGTGGTGAGTTTAGATCTGAAAACTAGGATAGTTTGGCCGGCTGATGTCACGGTGATATCAGACGTGGGGATGATATCATATGCTCCAATGCCAAGTTCTCCAAGATAGAAGGCTCTGAAAGGAGCTAAAGCCACCCTAGAGGGGTGGTGAAGAAAAGAGGGCACCCTGCAGGTCACAGAGAGTCGCAATCTCTCCCACTTGTTCCAGAGGTTTTTTTCCCCTCTCTTTCACGACAAGGAGAAGAGGCAGCCAAAAATAGCTGCTGTGAAGCTGGAATAGTGGAGGGAACAAAGAAAGCTCAAAAGCGGTGTAAATGAATAGTGAATGGAAGTGGGTGAGATTATTCCTTTTTTACTCAAAACGTAACCTTAAAAAGAGGGGGGGAAATCTGAAAGATACTCTTAACTATTTATTAAACCAGTGAAGAATCACATTGAGAAAAACTACAGACCCAAAAGAAAAGAACTAAGAGAGGAAAAGTTAAAAATTTTAAAGCACATAATGCTGGATCTATCTACTTTAATAATTGACTTTGCTATTATAAATTAAATTTAAATTGGATTTAATAGCTGTTAGAACTGAGACAATGCTGAAACATAAGCTGAGACAGCCATCTACTGATGAAGGAAAATATACCATACTCTATAATCTGGGGGGGAAATTGATTAGAAAAATAAACAACATTTATTTGGAGAACTGTTATGATATTTACTGTTCTATATTTATCTACCTTATGACTATGGGAGGTTCAACAGTGAGAACAAGGAAGATGCTTAAGTAAAACAATTTTTGAATGTTATTAAAATTATACAGGAGACATAAGGAGATATTTGGAGAGTTTCCTAGACTATCTGAATGTCTGATTGAATAACCCTGGGATATAAAAGAACTATGACTATAGTATTCTTCAAGGAGCAACATTAGGCTTGAATATATGGTTGTTGAACTATTGAATAAAAGTGGAGCTTATTAAAATAAGACGGGAGGCTCCATATGAGGGAAATGAGTGGAAGTTCAAATGAAATATTGTTGATGTTCAAAAGCATTAAGGACTCTATGACAAAGAACTTTAGGGAACAATTTAATGCAAAGCATAGATGGGAAAATAGAAAATATTCTACAAGGGACTATGAATAAAGACCAAGATGTCCAGGAGAGGAAGGAGACAACAGAAAGAATGGAGGAAAACACAGAAAAAACACAGATAAATCAACAAGCAAAACAAGAAGAGAAGATAATAAAGACCATAATGATTAATGAAACAAATCAGGGGAGAAGTATCTTAAGAGATTTAAAAATGGAATGGGAAGATACCATTGAAAAAGAGATAGGGGTTTGATTCCTCCCTTTCCCATAGCTTCATAGATACCTTGCTCATGTTCCTTAGACTTGGTGTTAGATATAAGCTGGTTGTTGATATAATTGGCATTCCTGCTGTGGGAAGCATCCAACGTAACTCAAACTGTTTTCATGATCTCTGTGATTTTTTCCTTATCTTCCAGCACCACACAAAAATGGAATTGCCCCAAGTTACATTAGGAACTGTCCAACTCCTTAGATATAGACATCTGAAAATCCTTTATAAATAATATGGCTAACAAAAGCTTCTGGTCTAGAACAAAATACTGTCTATACAAATACTTTCCATTGACAAACTTTTGATCTTTTAAGTCAATAAATCACCAAGGAAAAGGAACAGCAACCTTACTGTTTTGGAAAGTTACACTAAAGCTATTTAATTTGAATCTTTGCCAGTGTGAGCAAACACATCAATAAAGTTTAAGAGCAAATCTTAATAGACATGAAACCTTCTCATTAGTTACAGTATGGTGAAGGGGGTTGATGATATTAGGAAGGGTATAACTTCTCTGGTTTAATATCTAACAATAACAGCCAATCCATCTTAGCAGGACACCAATTGTGCATTAGAGAAATAGCCAAGCAAGGTAAAACAATAAAGGGTAAAGGAGAGGAAAAAGATCATTTAAATCTGTCAGATTCATCACTCTTCAAATATTTTATCATCTTATTACAGTACTAGGGAAGGGGAAGGAGAGGATTGGAGAGGGGAGGAGAGGAGAGGAGAGGAGAGGAGAGAGAGGCTCATTGGATTAGGGAAAGAGGCCAGCCTAAAAGTCAATCTTCCTCTTTAGCAGGAGGAAAACCATTTTATTACAAATGAAGATGTTTGAAATGATCAGATTCTTGCTCTGTTAGAAGCACAGTAGGCCTTTATCAATTGCATACCACAGCAGGCTACCATTACCAATCAGTGAGGGGAAAAACAAGAAGAAAGAGGGACAATTTACCATATATAAAGTACCTTCTGTCAATCCAAACCCAAAATAAAGATATGCAATGCAATATCCTTGACACATGTTCATTGCAGAGATGCAGAACATGTTACCTCATGTATTGCCAATTCTGTTCTACGTTCTCACCCAGCATTCTAGATATGTATCAGTTCACTTTACCTAACATCTCTCACTGCTTTGTAATGGCAGTTATGTTCTATGCACTCCGTCCATGTGTTGCTCTTATTGCTATGCTGAACTTTTTTTCTGGAATTCGCACCATCAGGAATTTCTTCTGAAATCCACAATCCATGCTACAAAGCCAAGTCAATAAATATTGAAAAAGCATCCGTCACAGGTCAACAGAACGCTATGCCAAGCATGCTCTTTATAGCATCTGACCCTATGATGCATAACATGGATCACTAGTTATTGTACTTCTCTGAAAGCCTTTCTCAATCTGTTGCCTGCCAGATATAGTATCCCAAGCCAATGTTCTGATAGAAATAATGGGACTTCAAGTCCCAAAATGCATTTGGAAGAAAGCAGGTTGGAAATGTCATAAAGTAGTCCACAATGGACATCCTGTATTCCATGCAGCATTGCTGGGTGACAGTTATAGCTGTATATAAAGCACAAGGTACATTTTAATTTAAAACTGAACATTTGCTTTCAAATCAGATCTTCAATACTATTTGGATTGTGATCTTAGAAAACAGTTTCACAAATATATTACTGGTAATTATTGGTTTTAAAATCAGTAAAGTACTTACTATCAGGATCTCTAAAGAAAGAAATCATTGTCAATATTTAATTGAGCAAACAAAATAAAACCCATTAAATATCAAGCATGTTTTTGAATTGGTCTATTGTCAGCAACCTACATTATTCTGCTGTTGTGCTTTCCAAAAAGGTAACAGGTAAAGGATACTGTAAATGTCCACAGGTGAAACAGCCAGCATCTGCCAAGATGTTCTGTTTTCAGGATGCATGCTAAACAAAATCTGGGGATACATCCAATAATTGTATTTCAGTTAACAAGTTATTCAATAAACTCTCCCTAAAGTTGTTTCCACTGGTGAAATAACTACAAAGAACAAACGGTTTCTAATCATGATTCCCTAAAATGACCGCCACTTTCATGGCCCAGTTCTGAATGGGCTTCAGACTGGTACTGGGCCACAGACCAGGGGTTGTGGGGGTCTCTGCTCCATTGCTACCCAGCCACTGATACCTTTCCTATCCTTTCCACGAAAAGTGCACAGGCAGTGCCTTAAAAATATACTCTTTGCTGTATTCTTAGTATTACCAAATGGCATGGGGAGAATCCAGAGTTTAAATAGAGCAGAAACATTGCTTTCTAACCTTTTATTTTTAAATTATATTCCAATATAATGTTCAGGGGAATACTACCAGTATTAAAGGAAAAACAAATAAGCAAATAAGATTATTACCAATATTTCTCCTTTATTGCTATTTGTGTTCAGTAACATTTCTTCCATTATTTCATATTGAAATAGGAAGAAACAAAATCTGAAAAAAGCAGCTTACCCATGATCTACTCAAAATTGGAGCCAGGCTCAGGAATTATTAATAAAACATCCCACAATGCTATTTTGTAAGTCTTGCTTATAGTATCAGTTTTAGCTTTTGGATAGGCATCACTCTCAAAATTGAATACTTACAGAGCATATAACTACAAAGATAAAAAGGCATGAAACCTTTAGGAGTTTTAAGCAGCATCTGTAAAATAAGAGGAAAGATTCACAAAGAACGCCAGGAAATAACATAAGTCATCAAGGACTGTGTTTGAGAACTTGAGAAAATGTGAGTGATTAGATAAAGAACTATCTAACATAATTGGTTGCAACTCTTCAAACTTCCCAAAATAATCCTTTCACATTCCTTCCTGGAGACAAAATTGAGTTATGGTGCAAAACCAGGGCTTTTTTTCAGCCGGAACGCGGCGGAACCGCGTTCCGGCACCTTTTTCCAGGTTCCCCCACCTGCCCCCACCCTGAACTTCAAACAAGCGCGCTCAGCGCAGACTGTAAACGGCCGGCGCGGCCGGCCTCTTGCCGG
>JANHFT010005543.1:23579-38262 GCA_032467955.1 Pseudoxenodon macrops
ACAAATATCCTAATTTCTGTTATTAATCCAATCATAAAATCTGTTCCATATTAAATAATATTCCCCATCCTCCTTATGAAAATAGCCTTTTCAAGATCCGGTTGTCTCTTTATAAGATCCGGCTAAGGATGGGACCAAGAAAGTCATCAAAAATCTCTTGGAACAGTGAAGATCTGAACCGTTTCATTGGCATTCATATTGTATTAAAAATACTTTAGCCTATATTCTGCATTTTATTTACTATTGCAAATTACCTTATGAGGAAACGGATAGAACGGCAGAGTATAAATCCAGTAATAAATTAAATTAAATTAGTTTGTGCTGACCGATTGGCCCCCATCTTCACCCGCATCTTTAATAAATCTCTAGAGATGTGTTATATTTCTTCCTGCTTCAAACACTCTAATATAATCCCAGTGCCTAAGAAACCATTCATCTAGGAGCTGGATGACTACAAACCGGTCACTCTGACATCCATAGTTATGAAAACCTTTGAAAGGCTAGCACTGGCCCACCTAAAAACCATTACAGATCCATTAAAATTTACCTACCGAGCAAATAGATTGGCAGACGATGCTGTTAATATGGCACTGCATTACATCTTACAACATCTTGAATCTCTAAGGACCTATGCAAGAGTCCTTTTTGTAGATGTTTTTGTAGACTTTCAATACCGGGCTTTCAGTACCATCATTCCAGATATTCTTCTCATTAAACATCATCTAGCTGTGCCTGACCACATTTGTAAGTGGTCAGGCACAGCTTTCTAACAGATAGAAAGCAGCAGGTGAAGCTAGGCAAAATCACACCAATACCTGCACAATTAGCACAGGTGCTCACACACCACCACCACCACCGGCCAGGTGCTCTGTCCATTTCTCTTTTCTCTGTGTACCAGTGACTGCATCTCAAAGGATCCCTCTGTTAAAGTACTGAAGTTTGCAGATGATACAACAGTGATTGGTCTCATTCAAGATGACAACAAATCTATATGCAGACGGGAAGTTGAACAACTGGCTGTGTGGTGCAGTCAGAACAATCTTGAACTGAACACATTCAAAACTGTAGAGATGATCATAGATTTTAGGAGAAGCCCTCCTACTCCACCACCTGTTACAATACTAGACAACACAGTATTGACATTAAAAACCTTCAAGTTTCTATAATATCTCAGGACTTAAAATGGACACCTAATATCAAAAATATCATTAAAAAAGAATGTTTTGCACCAACTCAGAAAGCTCAGACCTTCCCAAGGAGCTGCTGATTCGGTTCAACAAAGAAATTATTCATTTGCACATCTATAACTGTCCGGTTTGGAACAGCAATCAAACAAGACAGACACAGACTTCAACGGACAGTTAGGATTGCAGAAAAAATAATTGCAACCAGCCTGCCTTCCATTGAGGACCTGTTTAATGCATGAGCCAGGAAGAGGGCTGTGAAAATGTCTACAGACCCCTCACATTCTGGACATCAATTGTTTCAACTTCTTCCCTCAAGATGACGTTTGGCATTGCATGCCAAAACAACCAGACACAAAGACAGTCCCCTCCTCCATAACTCTGCTATAACTCTGCTAAGCAACTAATTCCCATAACATACCTATAAGTAATAAGCTGTATTACTTATTATCCTCTCATCTGTCCTATTACCTTTTTCCTTAGATCCTTATGACTATAACTTTGTTGTTGTATCTATGATTTATGTTGATTACTCCTATTTAGTATCCTATTATGATTTATGTTGATTGCTCAGTATCCTATGACTGTCAGTGAGTGTTGTGTCTCTGATTTATGATTATTATATTTTATGATTATCACTTGTTGCTTGTATGTACACTGAGAGCTTATGCACCAGAGAAAAATTCCTTGCGTGTGTCCTATCACAATTGGCCAATAAAGAATTCTAACTCTATTGTGAATTACCTTATGGAAAAATGGAGAGAAAGGTAGAGTTTAAATCCAGAATAAATTAAATTAAATTATTATGGAAACAGAATAAATTATTGAAAATGTACCAGATAACATACGGTAAAAATTGTAAAATTACTGCAATAGTGATGGTCAACATATAAATTTAAGAAGTAAATAACTAAAAATGATAAAATAGTCTCTCGCTCCAAAAATAATTTGATTGATTTCTTCAATCTGAATATTCAACATATTATACAATATTGATAATGTTTTTAATGAAGACAACTGCTTCACTGTTATCATTCTTAAGATTACAATCTAATGCTCATATGACAATGAAAATAACATCATCATTGAAATCTGGATGACCAGCCAATGAATTTCTCAAATTATATTTACTTTTTTCAAAAGTTCATACAAGTTACAATACATAAACTAATAATATGTTACTCAACAACCTGAATCAATAATGTCTCCATTGTGTCAGGTTTTTTGTCATAGTGGAACAAATCCACTGATTCTATTATGCTGTACCAACTTCAAAGCATTGATGATTTATTTTATTTATTAATTAAATAGATTTATATGGCTGCAGGCTGTGAAAATGGAGAATGTTATAGAAACAACAGAAAGAAAGGCAGAACTTAAGAATAAACAGCTGAATGACAGATTAAATGGATGTAAAATCAAAGCTTTGCATGGACTGCACTTGAAAAACATTGCAGGAAAATGTGATAACAACTTGACATGGACATGGCTTAAGATGGGAACCATCAAGAAAGAAACAGAAGGTTTACTTTGATGCTCAAGACCAAGCACTACAAACTAATGCCATGAAAGTGAAGATACAAAAATCTACTGCATCACAAAGATGATTGGTTGATATGGGTTGCTGCCAGCATCCTAGGTATCAACCAAGTACATTCTTAAGATGTACAATGTTCCGAGTAGCACAGTTTTTTGCAGTTCCACTGGTAAAATTGCAGGAAGCTGCAATTTTATTGATGTATTTTGTAAAATTCTTAGACATGGTGCCAAGTGCCCTGATGACAATGGGTATTGCTGTCACATGTTTCATCCATAATCACGTAGTTTCGATGGCCCAGGTCGCGATATTTCATGATTTTTTTCTACTTCTTTTTCTTCGACTCTGGCATCTCCTGGTACAGCGATATCCATAAATTGCACACTTTGGTTTTTGATGACTGTGATCTGGCATGTTGTGTTCTAAATGACGATCTGTCTGTTCAAAAGTCCTACAAGATCTTCACTTTCACATTTTCAACAACTTTTCCCACTTTGTGTTCCTATGAATGTGCAAGAATGTGCACGATTCTATAGACTTCTTTCAGATATTGAAATGCATGTGTGAAGATCAGGAGTTGAAATAGGAAACATAAATGCTTGTCAATGTGAATTAATTAATCAATATATGATACCTTAATATGATTGATCTCACTTTCAAGTGACATTATGAATTAATTTCTTTGAACAAGTATTGGCTGAGTTAATGTGGGATAATAGTAAAGTCTTGTCTATGACACTAGATGTTGGTTGCCTGTCAAATAGCCTTATCCACTCTCTTATATTTATGCATTTCATAAAATGGCAAAATACATTAAATATTATTTTTTATTATCTTAATATTTTTAATTAACTTTAATACTGCCCAGTAGCTGCATCTATTCAAATTACTTTTATAATACGCACCAGAAACAATTAAATATTTCTAAGGACACAAGACTATGATGAGTTCTGATTAAAGCTTTTAAAAAAAATTATTTAAATAGCACTCATAGTATCTCCATCTGGGGGAAAAAAAAACCATAGTTCTCTGTAAAACTGTCTCCTGAAGCTTCTGCTTGTATCATTAGAGAAAATTTATGGCAACCTCTTCCAGATCTTATCTAACGTGATCCTCAATAATACCACTGAAACAAGAGATCAGCAAATGTTAATCCTTTCAATAACTTCCATGAGGCTTCGACTGATGAAGAAGCAAAGCCCATTAAATCAAAAACAAATAAAGGAGAAACATCAATCCACCGGGAAAGGAAATTGCATGTAATTTAATAAATAAAATACCTGGAAAAATCATGGCTTTACTTATCCAGCCCAAGTTCCATAATGTATTAAGTAGTGTAAATGTAGTAAGAGACGGTATAATCAAACTAGATTTTGGATCTTCCTTTAAGATTACATTGCCAGCTAGCACTGAGGAATACAGTAGTAAGGAGTCGGATATGAAGAAGAGGAGTCAGCCCAAGATCAGTGGTGGGATTCAGCCAGGGGTGAAATCTAAAAATTTCCCTACCGGTTTTGTGGGTGTGGCTTATTTTGTGGGCGTGGCTTGGAGGTCAGGTGACATGGAGGTCGTGCTTTTACATTTTACACAGACAGAACACAAAAAACCTTTACACTTTACACACACACAACACAAAACAACACAACTGACTCAGACACCATGCAAAAGCAGCTGTACTGACTCACACACAATGCAAAAGTACACAAAATGGCACCAGCAACAGATTTAACAGTTTTAACAGAACGGGTTCTATGACATCACCAGCTGCTTGCAACCTACTATATAGAACCGGGCCGAACCGGTAGGATTTCACCCCTGCTTTATAGCAACAAATAGTTTGATGTCTTATTGGGCTAGATAGTGGCAGCCGAGCAGAAAAACCAGGAAAATGAAAATGAAATTCCTTCTTAAATGTTCCACAGTCCTGAGTGGATTTGTCAGCATGCTTTTATCTCTTATGGGTCTTATAAATTTTTGAAAAGCAAAATGGAGACAACAGTTAATAGATCTCTTAGTTCAACTCTGATTTAAAACTTTAATTATTAAAGTACACTTTACACTTGATTTGTTGCCAGCATCTCTAAGAGTTGGGTTTTTTTTCCCTTCAGAGGAAAGGGAGAGGAAGGGGAGAGAGGGAGAGAGGAAGAGTGCATTTGTTATTATAAACCATTAAATAGATTGTACCTGTATCTAAGAAAATATTAATGTCTCTATCAAGTTGACTTTGATTCGTAGTGACTTCATAGACACAGATTTCTTGGCATTAGCATAACTTTCCATTGCTTTCTTCCAGAATAGCTCTTAATTTTCCAGAACAGCCTACAACCACAGTATTCCTGGTAATCTCCCATCCAAAGATGAAACAGTCTTAACACTGCTTAGCATCCAAATCCAGACAAAGATGCTCCTTTTATACAATGTACAACTGTGGCAAAAGGAGCAAAAGAGGACAGAGGGAGAGAACGTAATATGGTTGCACCTATTTAGAAAACATAAAATATGAGATATTATTGTTCTGACTGTCAGGAAATTTCTCCTTAGTACTAGGTTGCTTCTCTCTTTGACAAGTTTACACCCTTTACTTCTTGCCTTCAGGGGTTTTGGAGAATAGGTGCCCCCCACTTTCTTGGGATAGACCAGTGATGGCTAACCTTTTTGCCATCGCGTGCCAAAAGTGGGGGTCGCGCAGGAGGGGTCGCGCACACACGTGCCCACACCCATAATGCAATGCCCTCCTTCCTGCATATTCGTGCACAACCACCACCCCATGCTGCCCCCCCCCAGCGCATGCGTGCAGGCCTCACTAAAACCTCTGGACTTCTGGTAGGCCCATTGAGCCATTTTTCGCCCTCCCCAGGCTTCAGGAGGCTTTCCTGAAGCCTAGGGAGGGCGAAAACAGCCTCCCCCGGCCCTCTGGAAGGGCACAAATCAGCTGACCAGTGTGCGCATGTGCGCTGGAGCTGACATAGGGCAACGCCTCGCATTCCCTTAGATATGCTCCACGTGCCACCTGTGGCATGCGTGCCATAGGTTCGCAATCATGGGGATAGACCCTCAAATATTGGAACCTCCCTACCTACAATGTAGCATGATTTCAAGCAGAAGTTATAAACTGCTTTGAAATATAAAGAGAAAATGCATACTCTAAGCAGCAGAAATGTTTTTAGTTCTTTGAAATTGCTGAAACACATTCTTGCATTTTCCAAAGTAGAGCTACAAATGAAAAAAAAATATCTGGTAATGCTGACAATAACAAAACCAAGTCATTGTTAATTAAGGGGGTGAAAAAATTTGGAAGCATTCCAAACTCAAGATGACTCCATCTAGGCTCAAAATAGCCTAACTTCTTCCTTCTTCCTTTGTGTTTATTAATTGAATACAGTGAAATAAAAAAAGGAAACCACCTCCACAAATGTATAAAAAAAGAAAACAAATAAAAAAGGAAAATTAGAAACAAAACAGAATACACAAAGAGAGAGACACATATATACATATACATATATACATGAAAACATACACACTGTGTACACATTCTACCTAAACCTTTAAATAAAGCATATAAAATATGAAAATAACCATGTTTTATTATAATCATCAAGAGCTAATCTATGATATACCGTATTTTTCTGAGTATAAGACGCACCTTAGGTGTTGGGAAGAAAAATAGGGGGGGAAATCTGCCTACCAGGTATTCATCTGGCTAGTGTCCTTAGTCTGGTCAGTTTCAGCACATTATTTTACCCCCTGGTTAGGACTGAAAAAAAGCTTCTAAAGCACAGCTGATAGAGAGAAGTAATGAACAAAGCCTGCAAAGACTTAGGGCTGGAAAAAAAGCTTCATTGGAGGCAGTAGCAATGAAAAAAGCCTGCAAAGATCGCTTCACTCATCACTTGCCTCGTTAGGTCTGAAAAAAACCTACATTCAGAGTATAAGACCCACCCAAATTATCAGCCTCTTTTGGGGGGGAGTGCATCTTATACTCTGAAAAAATACAGTAATTAAATTATCAGGGGAACCCTTTTGTATTAGAAAAATAAGTGGACCATAAAGCAACCCGTGGTATTTGGCTTTGGTTTTTCCATGATGGTTTTGTTGCTTTAAATTGATGCTCTATTTTGGTATACTGAAGACTTTGCCCACAGAAAAGAGAGATATTATATGCAGTTCTTTTTTCTGAATATATGATTGTGAATATTGGGTGTTTCGCCTGGATTTTATGGGTGCATTAGTTTTCTTGGGATGATTCTGATTGTCTGCCTTTTTGCTATATTTTTCCTGAATTTTGCAGAGCTGCCTGATGCAGAATACATTTTGCCTGGATTTATGCGCGATGTGAGTTTTGCTCGAGTTTCTGGCGGGGAAGAGAGAGATGGATGTATAATGTGAATGAGTGTTTTGCCTTTGTGGGTGGGTTTGTCTGAATATCAGTTTTGTGCGAAACAAGTACTTTGTTTTGCTTTTGTAGTGGCAAACAAGTAATTCATCATTGGAAGCTCAGAACACATTTAATTTATCTTGACAATATTTTGGGCCAAGTTATTGGGCTCTGCATTTATCGGTTTTCCTTCTGTGACACAGACATTGGAGGCTCTAAACTGTTAATTCAAAATGTGTCTTTGTGTTCTTTTAACTTGACTCCACTTCTATTATAGGATTAGTTTTCTGCACAAATTACTTTTATTTCAGCATTTTTTATTGCATGATTAGTCATAACATCCAGTGATAAGTGTTTACAAATAGGTGAGCTCTGTCCATCTCATTATGGAAGAGGCCCCTTCAAACTCCAAGCAAGCCATTTAGAGACACTTGACCTAACTGCTAATTAGCTAAATAACTCAGGTTTTCCTGCCATATCATGGGTACGTAAGAGTAACAGCAGTAGACTATACAATGCAGTCTACATTTTGTCCTTTTTACTAATCATGAGAAAGATTGAAACAAATTGAAATTTCACTATTCTACATGTAATACATATATTATATCTGACATGTCTTGTTTTAGCAGTTGACAATGCCTCTACACAACTTTGTCTGCCTCGGAAGCAAAATGTTAATAGTTGGATGAGAGACTACCAGGGAATTCAGGGCTATGAACTAGATGGGAGAAGTCAAAAAACATCCTGGAAGAATAGGAAACCACTTGCATCGTTTTTATGAAAAAAGGAATGTCTGACTGTAATTATAATTTACACATTTAAGGCACTCGTTTTACAAATGTAATTATGAGTGTTAGAAGTCAAGTCTCTTTATTTCCATCGTCAACCAACGAAGTCATAGATCAAAGACAAGCTTTCACCTTTTGAATTAAGATTTAAATTTAAAATATGAAACAGACTGTCCATAATAGCAATAACAATTAGGAAACATTAAACTAATCATTTAGATGTCCAGAAAAGCATATCTTTAAACTAATAAACTCAACTAAGTAATCAGGAGATAGGAACTTGTTAATCAACTATAACACTTAAGAGTATTCTTCTCACCAACTAGCAATCCTTTAACATATTAGATAAATGCTCTGATGAGTTGAAGTAGCTATAATGAAGACTGGCCCTATAAACAATTGCCATCCAAATATCTACCCTAGAATTCATTGTATTGAAGTTTTACCTTTGCTGTTTGGGACTTGCTTTGTTTGCAGTTATTTTTTGCCTATCGTGTTGATGACTGCCAAAAAAAATGAGGGTTTATATTTCTTTTCAGATCTGCATCACACATAGCACAGCTACTTCACTGTAACTATGCAGATTTAGGCCACCTCCGCGTCTGGAAACTCCAGCATGTTTATTCAACAGGGCTGCAGGAAAGTATTTCGGGGAACAATTTATCAAGCGTGTGTGTCTGCTGCAGCACCAGGGATACAATGCAGGACTAGCTGCCAACTGTTCTGCATAACCAGGGCAATTATATTGGGCTGTGCTTACACAGCAATGATACAGAACAAAGAAAAGCTGGGCAGCCTGTAATGTGTTCCTATATTCATAATTAAAATAGAGCAGGGGAGGTCAGGAAGGAAGGAAGAATGCAGAAGAAAAATAATAGGCATGATTTCATACTGATTCTAGGAATTTATATCTATCTGCTTGCTGCCAGCTGAGCTGTTGTATGTGACAGTAATTAACAACAGAGAATATTTGCTGCTGTGTTTTCTGGCTCCAACTAGTCAGTACATCAGTACCAACAATAATGCATTCTTCTTTTCTTCCTTTATTGTCTCAGAGTATAAATATGGATGGGTTGCTTCAAAGAGCCTACTATGTGAAATGTGAATTTCTGAACAGATTGCCACGCCTCACTAAGGCTTTCTTCATAAAACAGTGCCACTTTACACAACTATAGTTGTGCCCTTCTGCCTACGCTTTAATATATCATGAACTAGGATGACAGCAAAGCTCACAGGATATTTAACGATTTCCACATCCCTAACCTAGATGCATGGCTGCACTAGGCAATGAAGCAAAATAATAATTAATGATCTGCAAGAAAAATATATTGCCATTTGCTATATTTCTGCTGAAATAAAACCTTTTATTAAACTATATGGTATTTTGTTATGCCTTTAATATTTTGGGTAGGTAAATGGTATGTGCATATATGGGCATCTGTGGGGAGGGAGGCTAGGTGGTTAATTGATTTTAAGAAATAAAATTATCATTGACTGATTGAATTATTAAAACATATTAGGAAATAACAGAGTTGGAAGGAAGCTTAGAGGTCTTCTTGTCCAGACCTCTGCTCAAGCAGGACACCCTATACCAGTAATGGTGAACCTTTTAGACACCGAGTGCCCAAACTGCGCACGCGCATATGTCCAATATAAATGGTGCGTGTGTGAACATGTGCATGCGTGACCCTTAGACCAGCTGGTCGGTGGGAGGCGGGTATCCCAACAATGGCAGTGCGGCAAGAGGTAAGATCTTTTTCTTTTGTGAGCTTCTGTTTGGTCGTTTGCAGGGAAACAGAAGCTCACAAAAGAAACATCACGGAGATCTAACCTGGGCGACGGCAAGCGTGCCAGCAGAGAGAGCTCTGCATGCCACCTCTGGCACATGTGCCACAGGTTCAGCATCACGGCCCTATACCATTTCAGACAGGTGGCTGTCCAGTCTTTTCTTAAAAGCCTCCAGTGATGGAGCAACCTCTGAAGGCAAGCCGTTCCACTGGTTAATTGTTCTCATTGTTAGGAAATTTGTCCTTAGTTCTAGGTTGCTTCTTTTCTTGATTAGTTTCCATCCATTGTTTCTTGTCTTGCCTTCTAATGCTTTGGAAAATAGTTGACCCTCTCTTCTTTGTGTCAGCCCTTCGCATATTGGAACACTGCTATCATGCCACCCCTAGTCCTTCTTTTCACTACCCTAGACATACCGAATTCCTGAAATCATTCTTCATACATTTTAGCCTCCAGCCTCCTAATGATCTTTGTTGCTCTTTTCTTCACTCTTTCCAAAGTCTCTACCTCTTTTTAGAGACTGGTGCACAAAGAAAGATAGTACAGACTTGATACAAAATATCTGTGGGAAATGAAATTATGTGCCTGCTTTTATGAATTGGGGAAGTGCTCTAAAATCTAGAAGTAGATTGCTAAATAAGAGCAAAAATTGACTGATGATAAGACATGCTTTCTCACATGAATATATGTAAGAAATCATACAATAAAACCACATCTGTTTGAATTCTACATCCACTAAATCATCTGGAATACACATATTAGTAGTGATGTATTGCAGTAGGTTATAGAAAACAAATAAAGTGCACAGTTACTTTATTTCCAAAGCTTTTCGAGGGCAAACACGTTTTAACATGTACTGGGATCTAGTTGGAAATAAAATATAAATCTATTTCTTTTCCTTTCATCTAATTAATTATGGTACATCTTTCTGTTCCTAGTAAAAACAAATTCAGTAAGAACTCTCTGAATAGTTTCCAATATAACAGGAAATATGTTTTTGTGGGGGCCTCTTAGCAAGGTAGCAGCTTAGAGGAAATAAACCCATATCTACATCAGTGGTGAAATGCTACCAGTATGCCCCAGTTTACCGGTAGCGGCGGTGGCCACTGGTTCAGAGAACTGGTGGCAGCAGTAGCATGAGGCTCCACCCACCCTCCTGGATGTCACCATTTCCTTGTTTTTTATCCTATGCGCAAAGCCTTCTTGTACATGCTACAGAATTGTCACAGTATGAATTTGTAGTTGACCATGTGATACAGAAATCACTAGATCTATCTCTTTTTCCCACTAGTCACCAGTTAGACAGTATGCAAAGATATATTTTTTTACTTTACTGATTCCATAGATTAAAAAGATTCCTTAAATCAAATTATGCTTTTAAATGTAGATAAGGGCCTAAGCAGAGTTGAGAGGGGAGGAAAAAAACTAAACTCTGTAGGGCTTATTTCTAAATATATGCTAGGATTATTTCTTTGCTTACTTTATCACACATCTTTTTCTATAAAACTAATGTAACTGAGAACACAAGTCAAAACATAATTAAAAACACTTAAACAGAAATAAAAACAATAATCCTCCAGCAACCAAAGCCTACTTAAACTTTAACCGCATTGTTAAAATAAAAAGGGCATCCCTTCACATAAAGTACCTTGTAGGGAGATAAAGGAGGTTATATACCAGTATTGTAATATTATAATACAGCTATAAATCTGACTAGATGTTATTATCTATCTCATTGGACGGTTCTGCTTGAATCACTAGCAATTTCTAGCAAAGGAGTGTTACTTTACTTATTTGCTGAAAACGAAAAAAAATCAAAACAATACCTCATCTTGGATAAATTGAATTTGACATGAAAATTGTCCAATATTTCATATTTTTCCGAGCAGGAAGCAGATCTGGACAAGCTGGTCATTTCACTTCCTGGCTGAGACCTCTGCTCAAATTCGGCAGAACTGTTTTCCCAAGAGTCATCATCTATGATGAAATCTGTATTATGAACATCTGTACATCTTAACCTATAAAACATCATGGAGACAGCTATCAATATAAATTATGGTCTGATCTTCTCAAATTTGTCCCATTGGGAGCTAAGGCTACTGAAGAACAGCACAAATTAAGGATGCTAATCTTTTTAGAATATATCTTCTTCCTTAAACCTGTGAGGAATACAACTTAATGTGCTATTTATACCTTTGCAATAAGTAACAATACTGACTTTTTCATTACAGGAGAAACCTCAACATTAGAGCCCTTTCAATCAAAATATTCTACACTTCTGGGTGTCAGCGTTCCAAATATCATCCCTGATCAAATCAGACTCCAAGGCAAAGCATTCCTCAAAGTTCCAATTTATTAAGAGAAACATGTTGGCACAACCGTGGAAACCCAAATCTGAAGACTTGCAGGTTTCCACTCCTCAGTTGAAAGTTCAAGAGCCTGCCCTCACACCCAGAAGTCAGTTAACATGGTCCAATCCCCCTCTGCCATGCTGGCAGGTTTGCCCATCTCGTTCCGGTCAGGTGCAAAGATAAAGGATGACTTTGGCATTCTAGAAAGAATGTTATTATGGCTACATGTCTCCAACTCCTTACTATCCCCCCTCCCATTTCCCCACAATAGAAAAATGCATAGTAGAATAATAGTAAGTGTGGCAGGCCAAAGATCCAACAGATATAAATGTAGGCCTGACACTGGGAGCTTGACTAATCAGTTATTTTATTTATTTATTCACCTTGGATGGCCATCCAATTCACAGTGATTCTAAGCAGTGTACAAACATATAAAAAGCCATCATAAAAAATGATCCATATCACAATAGCAAAATAAACTGAAAATTGATATGCTAAAATATTGGGTTGGGTTCACTCAACCATCTGATCTACAGGAAGTTCCATTTAGAGCCTATTGATTGTTATCAGTCAGCCAGGAGTCTATCCCATGAAATCATCCATGTCATCCTTGGAGAAATGGCTAAATAAAGTATTTCTAGGTCAGGAAACCTCCTAAGTAATCTCAGAATATCCTAGATTTTAGGAGGAAGAAGGGTTGCTTTCCAAGGATAACGCCAAGGAAACTTATATAACTTAGCTAGATAACAGGAAAAGTACAAATAAATGTTCAAAAAATGATTATATACTTTTACTGTTGATCAATGTCCTCGTACAGAACATAACTCCTCATTATTTGATGAGATGTAGAGTCCTATTATAGTTGTCTTATTATAGAAGAAAGAGAATGTCAGTATTGCTTTGCTGATGGTTATTTATGTATTTAATATATAACTCACTTTCCTTCACAAACTTAAAGTGGTACACTTCACATTTATTTTTCTAATGTTTATGTTATTTATGATAGAGAAGCATAGGGATGAGCCCCCTTCAAAGTAGTTAGGACTTCAGTCATTAATAATATATTCTGAAGCTCAATATCAAGTCAGATAAATATATTTTAAAAACTCTTACCCATTGCCTTTAGCAGAAACTTTCAACAGAGGTGTCCTTTCTGTAAAACAGTTATCTTCTGATCTTGTGCTGAAGAATTTGGGCAAACTGTAATGATACCTTTAAAAAAAATAATTGTTAATGTCAGAGTTTGTTGCAGCAATCAAATCCAGAAAGCACACACAGGTAACTGATGTAGCAGGATTCATTAACTTCTCTTTATATACATAATAAGACATGAGACATATATACAATACCAAGAGTGGTTCTTTCAATGTGGTAGAGAGGAGACATTGGTTTCAGTTCCAGCAGCAGACTAATTTGCAGCTTCTTGCACAGAGGTTAAACTGAGAATTGCCCATGCTCCTAGCTGTCTCGCAAATACTGTTTCAGTTTCCAAACAGCTCTCATTGGCTGACTTAGTTGCTATGCCTTTTCAATGGCTGACCTTGTTACCATGTCTCTGCCAGTCATGAATACTCATACTCTGACAGTTAATTGTTAGAGTAATCATCTCTCCAAAGCAATATATGTAGTTCATACATCAGTAGACAACTGATTTAATATTAGATTAAGCAAATACATTAATTGAAGGATTTGTGTTAGAACTGGCAAGCAATATTATCTCAGTTTTTCATTTTCACTTCCTCTTGTAGTAATAACACTGCTTCTTTTACAAATCTTTTTTTCCAAGAAGCATCTGCCCATATATCAAAATACTTTTTCTCAATTCCTGATCAAAGTAATCAAGGAAGCAGTTATTTCACTTTACTTTTGATTTTCCCCAACTACTTGAGAAATGAAGCTAAAAAATATTGATGTAAATTTTCCAATCAGCCTTCCCTTCTTGGGGTACCAACTCAGAATTCTGTCTCTTTTGTATGATTCCAGCAATAGCACTGCATACATCTCAAATAATTTTGTCTACAGCAGAGAAGAACTACTACTTTATCTGTTTTTTACTTCAAGTTTTTTTATTTTATATTATTTATACATATCAATGTCTGAATGATGTGATACTTGGGAATCATACATTTCAATAAAAGTAGACATATTATTATTACTGACAATTAGTGCATTTCATTTTCATTATTTCATATTATTTGCACATATCCTTCAGTATTCACATCTGTGGAATACTGTGTTAGTATGTTAATGTGTGTGTGTGTATGTATGTATGTATATACTGTATATATGTATGTATCCTGAGCTTTTCTATTGTGGTTGTTCAGGATGTTATCACACAGCCCATCACCCAAGTCATTACAACACAAAAGACTAATCAGCACACAGCTACATACATACATACATACATACATACATACATACATACATACATACATACATACATATGTTTGTTTTCGTTGGTTTTCACGGGTATAGGTATGCAAGTCTTAGCGTATTCGGGTCTTTTCCCGTGTACTCTCAATCTTATATATATATGTGTGTGTGTGTGTAAAATAGAGATAGAAATAAGAGGGGAACTATAGTGTGTGTGTATATATGTACTATAGTGTATAGTATATATATATACACTATAGTTTCCCTCTTATTTCTATCTCTATTTTACC
>JANHFT010005543.1:56094-67020 GCA_032467955.1 Pseudoxenodon macrops
TTTTATGTATACTGAGAGCATATGCACCAAAGACAAATTCCTTGTGTGTCCAATCACACTTGGCCAATAAAGAATTTGGTTCTATTCTATTCTATACTAGGCTTTTCTTATACATTCCTCCAATTCAGAGGTGGGTTCCTACCAGTTCGGACCAGTTCTACTGAGTAGGTAGTAGGCCGCTGGTGACGTCACGGAGCCAGTTCTGTTGCTCCGTGGGCATCGACATCTTTTGGGGGGAGGTTTTTTTTCTGATTTTTTCTTCTTCTGCGCATGAGCAGAAAGTGAGTTTCCGGCACTGTTCATGCGTCGCCATCCTGTTTTCGGCCTTTTTTGGGGGGGTGGAATTTTTTTTCTTCTGCGCATGTGCAGAAGCCGAATTTCCGGCACTGCGCATGCGTCACCATCTTATTTTCGGCCTTTCTTTAAAAAAAATTCAGGGCTTTTTTTACTGCGAATGCACGCACGCACAGGGTGTGCGCGCATGGCACAGGAGGCAGCAAACCGCCAGCAAGGTAAATTTAGAATCCACCCCTGCTCCAATTCTTGATTTGGCTGCACAATAGCCAAGGATCTCACACTCCTCTTTCAACCCACTCACATAGTTCCTCCACTTGATTCACCTACCACCAGATTATTTTGTATTAGATGTTCAGAAATATTCTAAGTGGCAGGTCACTTGTACAATGAAAGCATTATAAAGACTTATGAGGCACCTCCATTCTACTTTGCCATCTGCCTGTATACTGTACCTATTCTATGACTAAAAGAGAAAACAGACTGAACTCTGGTTAATTTCACCTAGGATCTAATAATGCCCAATTGTATATACTCAAAGGAATGTCACTTGTGCTTTTTTTTTATTTCAAAAGACCCATTATGTCCTAGCTCAGTGACGGCAAACCTTTTTGGTGGGAGGACAAGTGTGCATGGAACCGAGTGCCAAAAAGGGAGTATGCACTTGTCTGGGCCGCGACCAGGAAGGGGAGTTGCCCAGGGAGCATGCATGTGCCGAAAAATTTACTTCCAGTTTCCAGTGTGCGCATGCATGCCAGTCAGAAAGTCTTCCAATTACTGCCACGCATGCATATGCGCCAATCAGCTGACCAGCATACATGCTCATAGACCAGCTCTTCCTGTTTCTGGCACTGCTGCACACACAAAGGCCAACTGAATGTCGTGTGCGCATGTGCGCCAGAAATTCAGAAGAGGAAGGGCCAACGCCATGCATGCCAGGCAACATGGCTCCGCATGCCACCTCAGGTATGTGTGCTATAGGTTCACCATCACAGTCCTAGCCTATTGCTCTTTTCCAAAAAGCAATAAGATTGTGAATAAAAGGAGCCCAAGTATCATTGACATTTTGAAATGTGCAGTCAAGTATCACTCTGCTGGAAGCCAGATGTTCAGTCTCTCACACAACTCAAAATGCCCTAATGCCCACAGCTGCCTCAAATGGCGAAAAGAAACTGGATAGAGCCCAATCTCTCTCTCTCTCTCTCTCTCCACCCCCCCACCTTATCAGCAAAATTATAAATGATTTTCATACAGCAAACGTATGTCAGGAAAAGTGGTAATGGCTACTTGAAACCTGGAGCAGCTAAAGACGTTAAGTTGCCTTGCAGCAGCTGAGAATGAAACAAAAATGATCTCATGAGGCAAGGCCTTTAGCAAGAGGTCTTTATGCTATAATTAATAGGTCATAAGGATAAGCCATAGACTCCTACTCCAAGATAAAATCATGTAAAGGATATTTGCTGAGGCTTTCTTTCTGCTTCTGCAACACCATTCCATCTGTATTCTTGTCAAATCCAATTGTACATAACACCATGTTCTGATTAAAATGTGATAGTGTTACATGGCAATGTATAATGTGCTATTAGGTGGTATGGTGGAATCGATGGCTGAAAGGTAGGTAGAGGAAGTTAAGAGTTAAGAAATAGTCCAGCCTGGACTCCATAAGTGGGGAGAAGCATATGAGATCAAACACTTAGATCTATATCAGGCTTTCCCAGGGGAAAGCAGGAAGTCTGGCAACATTCTTGTGAAGTGAGGAATTAACAATAACGGTTTGACCTAAGCCTCAAAGCTTTTCTGGTTGGTTGCTCCTGACAGGTGGGGAAGTAGGAAGAACTGGAAGCTATTTTAAATTGAGAATATACCATGATCACCTGTCATTAGCAGCCAACGCTATTGTAATTGTGGTACAAGCAAATAGCATATCAGGTTGCTTTTTTACTCACACACAGAAATGACAAATCTAGATCATATTTGCAGGGAGAGAGGAAGTGTTGTTAGTCAAAGATGCACACTTGTATATTCATAGAACCATCATCTTGTCTTGGAAAAAAATTCATGATTTTGTTGACTGCTCATTATTTTTGCTCTACCTGCATCAAAGAGAACTTATGGGGAAATTTCTAAAACATATTCTACAACTTGCAGAGAAATTACAATCAACATGAAAGATTACAAATAGTTTGAAGGAACATATTAAAAAGGGAGAAATATTACAAGGAAATGGTTAGGGAACATATCATGTGCTGCATAAGTAATTCAATGTAGCACATTGTCCTGAAGGTGAAAAAGTATTAGCCATCCCTATAGAGATTTGTCTGTGTTATACAAAGGTCACTGCTGCAGGTAGGTTTAATCAACTGTAAAGACAGATTTTGCCTTGCAGTTGTTCAGCATGCTCATAAAATATATAAAAACTACATAGCAGAACTGGGGGGGGAAACTCTAGGACACATTTCCACAACACAGACTCTCTAAATGGGTTGAACTATGATGTTCAACACTGCCATATACCACATATCTGTGGATGAGAATATTTCAGGTCAGCCCATTTTTGGAATGTGACCTTTGACCTTTTGGAAAGTACCAAAAGTTGGAAAAGACCAGCCTAGAAAGAGACTCCAATTTTAAACCACTTCCAATAATTTTCCCTATTGGTATTATCATGATTGTTTATAATAAAATGAAATGAAATAAAGATTATCAGTTTTAAAACATTGGTGGCTTACTTGTTAATTTTTAATATATTTATTGTTCACAGTCATACATTCAGGCTTTAATTTATGAGGCCAAATCCTGACCCTTAAGTACAAATGAAATCGTCCTTAGCTGTGGCATACTGAATTTCTGTGTCTGTTCGGTTATTATACATGTCCAGATACATAGGGATAGAGAGAAAGGCTTCCAGATCAAAGAGTATTATTATTAAAAAGATCTGAGACTTGGTCTCAGATTAAGCACTTTAAAAGTTTAAATTCAGCACTAGAGCTCCCTGCAACAATACAACACTGCAATGATTCAAAAATCTATCTGAAGCTACCCGGCAGCTTTTCATGCTGAGAAGTAAGCATGCTAAAATACATTTTGGGAGGGAGAATAAAAATGCTATCGTACCTAGAGTGACATCTCTGAATTATTGTTATTCTGCAGCGTCAATCTTGATTGGGTCTCCCCAGAGGTGGATTCTAACTTACCTAACCGCCAATTCACTTCCTCCTGCACCACGTGGGCGGGCCGTGTGGGCACACCGTGTGGGCATGTATGCGCTTCACGCACCCGCGCATGCACAGTGCAAAAAAAATACCCAAAAAATCCAAAAAAAGAGTCTGAAAACAAGATGGCGACGCATGCGCAGTGCCAGAGACTCGGCTTCTGCACATGCACAGAAGGAAAAAAACCCAGAAAAAATTAAAAAAAACATTTTTTTTCCAAAAACAAATTCCCCAAAAAAAGATGCCGGTGGTTCTGTGTCGTCACCAGCAGCTTACTACCTACTCTATAGAACTGGCCCAAACCGGTAAGAACCCATCTCTTGGTCTGCAGCTCTGCACCAGCATTCTAAGGAAGTGCCCTCCCTCTCCAAATTCTGATCATGCACCTCTTCAACTCTGATTAGCCTAATTTTTCTTTGTAAAACAAGTGTTGGCAACTTACTTTCTCAATCCAGATTTTTTTTCTTCTCCTTAGCCATCCTTTTCTCAAGCCAGCTGAGTGTTGAGTGACTTATGGTGTTGCCACACTGATGGTGTGTTTCTATTCTGAACCTTTCCAGGGTGTGAAATAGGGTACAGAATGTTGGTGTGCAGCTTGCTCTTTCTAACATCATGTTTTTTCAACTTTGTCCTCATTCCAACTTCACATATTCAGTGGAACAGGTGATCTGTACTATCTGGATACCTACTCCATATCTACAGTGCCATACCCTGTTTTATATATTTTCATCCAGGTTGCATTTGGAGTTATAATACAGTTGCCCAAGCATGAAAATAATTAATGAATGTTTGTTGGGTCAAATTGTTTACTTGACCTAACCTTCCACTACTTTCAGTTCCTGTATTAGCAGATAATCAAATGCCATAAAGGGACTTATAAAGATCACAGTTATAATAATCTGTCACATTCGGTGAGAGACAAGTTCCCTAAGGATGGGCTCCAGCACGAGTCCTAAAGATTGGAAGACTAAACCGCTGGTCCTGGTGACTGACCCAGATTGGATCCTGGTGACAGTTATGTCCTTTTTTTATCATGTCTTTTTCAAAGAAGCACCGTTCCATTCTCCCCTATGGTTTTTCTTTCTCCCTCTCTACTGGATCAGCATTTCTTGGTTCAAAGACCATATTCAAACCTTTGGCTGTATTTAGAGGGATTTTTTTTTAATTTTCTAAAGGGATGCTTTTGATATTTCTGCAAACATCCTTGTTTTCTGTTAACTCCCATTTCTGTATGCATGGATGTTGGCTACATAACAACTGATATTTAAGGAATTACTAATTAACTGAGTATATAACACATCTTGCACTGAGTGTAACTCCTGGTGATTGTATGGAAACATTCATGTAGTTTCCTTGTAGCAACAATGTGAAAATGGTTTGCCATTGCTTTCATCCAGGTGATTCCCTGTCTGGTTTATAGCATGGACTTCCTCTTGGTCCCCCATCCAAAAAAGGGACCCTCTGCCAAGGTTGACTAGATGTGCCCATTCTTGTGGCAAGCAAATGGCACAGGTTGGCTTAGCCTCCCTGCATCTACAGTACACCATCCAACATCATCCATGAAGTAGAAAGTAGAAAGTGATAATGAATCAAGCCCTTGAGTTGGGCTCAATTTCTTTCTTCTGGAGTGCTGGATAATAAAATATGAAAAAGAGCATTTTTATAAGTCAAGAGTAACTCTAGACATTACAGGTTTTTTTCCAGATCCAGGACATCTTGGGAGATCTCCATGGAGAAGCAACATCTGTTAAAATCACCCACTAGAGATCTACAGTAACATTTCTCAGCCTTTTGGGTAAGATCAAGTGTATAGCGCAGTAATACATGTTGAGTTTCCATTTTGTCTACCATGCTTATTTATTCATACCTCTGTAAAGGATTTAGTCCCTACTCTTCAAGCAGGCAGATTCCCTATATGGCTTATAAATCAATAAAAAAGCAGGAAATATTTTTTTCTTCTGGTTAAAAGTACATCCCAAATAGAAAAAAAAATCTCAGATGCCAGTCCTTAATGTTGCTCTGTATTAGCCAACCAAGAAAACAAGTTTCACCCCCAGGTTCAAAATATACCTATCTTCTTCAGTTTCCTCACAGCAACCCTAATATCCTAAAAAGAATTAGGGGTGACATGATAGCAGTATGTCAGTATTTGAGGGGCTGCCACAAAAAAGGGGGGTCAAATTATTCTCCAAAGCACCAGAGGACAGGACAAGAAATAATAGTTGGAAACTGACAATGGTGGATGATTTAACCAGTGTAACAACCGGTTCGCTTTGTGCTCCATGCGCCATGCACTCCATGTACACGCAGTATGATTGAAAACTGCTCAAAATGTATCTTATATTGCAGCCCCAGTGAATAAAACAGCTGAGGCATGGCAATCTGCTCTGCTGCGCCTATCAGCTGGGCTTCAAACAAAGGAAAGAAAGGTCGGAATAGCGCAGGGGCAGGTGTGTGGGCCCAGCTGATCATTGGAGCAAACCGGTTCACTCTCAGCTGATCATCGAAGCTACCTGTACACATGAACTGGTCCCAATCGGCTGAATCCCACCCCTGGAAACTGATCAAAGAGAGAAGCAATCTGGAATTAAGGAGAATTTTCCTAATAGTAAGGACAGTTAACCAGTAGAACAGCTTGTCTTCAGAAATCATCAGTACTCTATCACTGAAGGTTTTTAAAAAGAGTCTGGACAGTCACTTGTCTGAAATTGTATAGGTTTTCCTGCTTGAGCAGGGGGCTGGACTAGAAGACCTCCAACATCCCTTTCAGCTGTTTTCTATTCAGTGGATGGAAACTATTCAATACCCTAACCCTAATACACAGGTTTCAGCTCTGGTGATCCTGGCCTTCAGGCATTTTGCTTGCATCCAAGTTTGTGGCTAATAAGGTTTGGGAGCTGATATGACATCTTTCTGCCCATTCACCTCCACCACCAAAGGCAAATCATGCCTGCTGATCTTCTTCATAAGGCAGTGGGTTCCAATGACCTCTTTGAGAAAAAGGAGGAGAGTTAATAAAAATGGCTCTGTAATGGTTAACTCCTTCTTGCAGGCAATTCTCTGTGAGATGACAGAAGGAAGGAAATGAGAAGGTAGCAATTCCTTCTTGTTCTTGCTTCTCTACCTAAAGAGCTACACACAGCTATGTAAAGAAGAGAGGCAAAACATAGCATGTTCAACACATAGTTTGGAGTGCCTACTCATCTGCTCAAAGAATGCAAATGAAGGCCATATTGATTTGCCATATTTTTCCCTTGCTAAATTCCTAACCTCACTTAGCTCAGTGTTTCCCAACCTGGACAGTTTTAAAATGTGTCAACCTTAACTCCCAGAGTTCTTCAACCAACAAGAGCTATTGCTAAGAATTCTGGGAATCCACATATCTCAAAGTTGCCTAGGTTGGGAAACATTGCTCTAGAATAGAGCATCTCATCCTACAATAGTCATTTCTCATGTCACTCATGCCTTTGTTACTTGTTATTTGGATTCTTGTACACTTCTTAAAGCACTCCTATAACATTTTACACTGAGACATGCCATGATTGCTGGTTGTTGGTTGCTACCTTAAAAGCCCTTCATGGTTTGTGGTTAGATAACTGCAGGAGCATTTTCTCCCAATAAAGCTGCCCACGTAAGAACAGTGGCCATGGATAAAGATAAAACTAGAAGATGGCCAGTTTAATCAGCTGGAAGAGACTTCCAAGAGTATTTAAAGCAAGCTGTAAAGGAAAGTCTGATCTGGAACTTTGACAGTAGATACCAAATTTGCCCCCATTCCCATGTCTTTCAGCTGACTGGCTTGAGGCTTATGTAAAATTGGCATTGGTTTAATGAGACCTTCAGATCATTTCGAGTAACAGTTGGATGCTCAAAAGCTGCTTCATAGAAAGGTTAAGACAGCTGACTTGGGTTCACGTATCCCCTCAGATATTCTTTCTGCTAGTACTGCATACTTCTAAGAGCGGCAAGCTGATCACATGCAGAGTCATCCCAAAACAGTCAGCCTTGCCAACATTTCAGAGGAAAGCAAATCCTTTGTCTTCACATTTACTTTAGAATTTTCTCTTCCCATATTTAACTTTCTTCTGTTAATTTGCCACAGAAAATGATTTGCATCAGAAAATTGTATACACAATGTTGAAACAAACACTAGTTCCCAAGCATGACATTGTAAAGATAACCGGCTTGGATTTTTTTTTAAAATGCAAGAAAATAGCTTTCTTAATTATGCTAATGAATCGCTTAGGTTGCTTCAAATTAGAAAACAAAACTATGCACTACGAAGCTTGAAGCAAAGCTAATCAAATCTTGAATGCATTGTTTAAAACATCAATGATTTTAGATTACAAAGATGGTAAAACCCAGTTTGGGTGGTTATCATTTAAAAGTGCCACTAAATGTATTACAGGAACAAGACTATTAACATTCATAGATGGGTGGGAAAATAATGCTAATGTTCACAAGCATACTAATTTGAAATTTGTTCCAAGCCACACAAAAAAAGCATTTATATTTTCAAAGAAATGTCTTTGTATTTGATGTGAAAAAGTCACTTTACTCATAATTTAAATCGATATGAAGAGTATGAATGGGAAGTATGAAGGGTGAACGTGGCACGCAGGATTAAAATGGGAAATATGCCTGCTAAAGGTACATGTTAAAAAAAATTGTATTTGTCTCATGTGGCCCATTAAAACCACCTCATTAAACTGTATGAAGCAGATGCTTGAGGCAGAAGTTTTCAGGAGCGTTATGAAAGGGCAGCAAACTGGTTCTTTTTAAAATTGTTGTTGTATTTGTATTGTCTGGGATGGAGAAAGGTGCATGTGGAATAATATGTCCCATGTGTCAAAATAACTTAACCAATTTTGTGCCTTTGATTGGCATAGCTTGTCCAGATTCAGGTGTTAGGTTGTTGGTATATTTTCATACCTTGCTAACTGAGATACCAAGGGATGAATTAGAATTTTCCACTATCTAGCACTCCACCCTGGCTTATAACCTTAGAAGAATCTCTAAGAATGCCTTGTTGACATTACATTCTCTGTATTTTTGCCTTCTGGAACAATTTTGCAGCTTGGAATAGAAAACCCTTTAAAACAGTATCAAATAATATAGCAATCCAGGCCGCAAATGTAATTAATTTTTAACAGTTTTTTTTCCTGCAAAGCTAAAAGGGCAAGCATAAACATTACACTTTCCAAAAGTCATGGCAGGTGAAAATGTTGTCAAAATCGCACTTCCCACATTTGATTGACCCAACAAGTTGGCAATAGCCTTCTTTTGCTGTTACTGAAAAATATGAATAAGTAAAAGTCAAGCGAAAGGTGAAGTTATTTGCTCTGAAAACATTAACTTAATTGCCATTGTTCTCTAATGCAATTCTATATTTGTGAAATTGACCGTACAGCCCTATCTACCTGCCAACTTAAAATAATACCCTGAATATATTTTGTATCTGTTGCAGTTAAATTTAGATCATAATAGTGTCATGATAAATGTTAATGTTAAGCAAAACTTAATTTAGTTGGTGATGAAGGAAGGAAGTCTATGTTTACAGTATTTCCTCCAAATGTTTAAAAAGGCTCAACCCTAAATGTACTCTTAGACGGATCACATAGTTTGTTTTTGGACTAATTTTGCTAAATTTTAGCAAACTAAATTTTAGTAAACTAAAGTTTACTTTTAGTCTAATCTACAGCCCAATATCCTCTAGAAATCTTCTGTTTAATTCCTAACTAGACTAATCCTACTTAATTTATGACCTCAGATATGGTAGACCATTGAATTTACACATTTTCATTTAATAAAAAACCCAATAATATTAAATTGGCAGCATACAGCAAATATTCCATAGTTGTCAGCATAAATTTTTACATAAATTAGAAGCAAACGTCTGTCCTTAATTTATTAAAGCTGTAACATGGTCACAAGGTTCCAGTTAAATTAATTAATCAGTTACATGAAATATTTCTACTTAGAAGGCATTTAAAGCAATAGTTAATTAAATTAAGTACTCTCAGCATCTAGAGCCAAATTACCCTCATTGCTATCATCAAAAAATTCAAAGGGAAGAAGAAACATTTGTATTTGGTTTTTTTTTTCTTGGCACTCGGCAAAGGCTTCCTAATAAGGGAGCAGTGATTATTAGACAAGGATTTGTGTGCATGCAATTAATCAATTTGGATGTATCCTTACTGTGATGTTTTAGTGATAGTTGTGAATATTATGTGTGAAGATTGCCTGCTTATAGGCTAAAATGCCTATGATTTACCACTAAGAACATTTTTGTTATTTTTCTATAATTGTGGACCATGAACTACAGGAAGTGATAGTTCCTCACTGACCTTGACAGATCTTTTTAAAAAAAGCTAGAATCTGATAGCAACCATTTGGATAATAGGCTCAATGTTCTGGAAGAAGGCATTGGCAAACTACTTCTATTTGGTTGCCCAAAACTATGTGGATATTGTTCACAAAGTCCCCAAGATTCAAATCAGACTCAATTGATCCCATCTTACATTTGAATCAAACCCTTAAAGCAAAACTGTCCATTTTTTCTCATTGGTTGCCTGTACCTCTAGAAGACACATGAGGAGACATAAGCTTCAAAATAAAAAATAGTCCTGGAGGCTGACATTACTGTTTGTAACAAGCTAGCATTCTCTAATAAATAAATAAAAAAGAGTTAAAATTTAAACACCAAGATGGGCAGCAATTCTGGCACACTTACGAAGGGAACTGTGAGCATCACCATAGAAACTCTACTTTGAGTAAACAGAAAGTAAATAAAACCTGTCATCCAAATTCATCTATTCCCAAACTATTTGGGCCTTTGTTGAGTGTGCATGTATCACATGCAGAAAAATTGCTGTGGCTCTTAAGCGTATTAACTAAATAGCATTTTAAAAGTGGGAATTGGGTATAGTTAAATCAAGAAGGAAATCCTAAGTAAATGAAGGAAGTGAGACCACTTGAATACAAACCATTGCACTTGCAGAAAATGGAATATTGATGTATGGGTATTAAAGTAATTAACAATATCCTATACTATCTAGTGTTAGAAAATGTTTTTGGACAAAATATGACATCTAATGGAATTTCTTAGAACTATAAAAGTTATCCAGTAACATGTTGAGTGCCATCCAATGGGAGAGAGCCTCTCATCCACCTCTATATTGTCTAACATTTATATTGCATTTTCATTTTCTTGCAAATGAAAGAATGTCTGACCGTTGCCTTCCCTGCATAGTATTAAATCAGTTGTGTCAAACTCAAGGCCCATGGGCTGGATATGGCCCATGGGGTGCTTAGATCTGGCCTACAGGGCTACCCTGAAAACAGTGAAGGACCGGCCCGCAGTGCCTCTGCCAGCAAAAACGAGCTCACGAGCTCCATGTTCAGCTGTGACAACCTCAGG
>JANHFT010005543.1:74323-95462 GCA_032467955.1 Pseudoxenodon macrops
GTCCCCAAGTCGGTTCAAACACCAGACTAGGTGTTTGTGTGTCTCAGAGAGAGAGAGAGAGAAGAAAGAAAGAGAGAGAAGAAAGAAGGAGAGAAAGAGAGAAAGAGGAAGGAAAGGAGAGATGTGAGCCATTTCCTCCTTTCAGTGGTCCATGAAAGTATTTGATTCATTTGCTAAATAAATTTTTTCCAATCTTATCCTTCTTTATCCCAAGATTGTAATCATTCACACTTTTTCAAAATTGTTCTTATATACTAACGACTATAAAAAATAAGCAGCCCAAGAAGAAAGATCTTGAAATGACTCGTTCTTTTTAAATTCAAAAGGTTGAGTTCCACTGCTTAAATTGGTTAAAATAAGGCAAATAATGTGTGTCACCTGTACAATTATTAGGGAAAAAAATAATCCGTTAAATTTTTAAATTATTTTTAAAATGCAATTGCTTTGGTTTATTTTGAATTGCAGTATGTCATTCTTTTTAAGGCAAATTCTCTGAAATGCTTTAATATGTATCAAAATAAGGAATGGTGAAAAAGTTTTAGAATTTCAAAGAAAGAATCCTTTCATGTGAATAATTCTCCTGTGACTAGAGATTGTCATTGTTTCTTGAGTAGTTTTGAAACCATTTTTAGATCAAAGACAGAACTGGAATGGGTTTATTTACAAACTTTCTCCTAATTGTTTTCTTTTCCAATTATTAATGTCAAAAATTATCTAATTTTTGCTGAATATTTAATATTCAAAACATATGAAATTTTATATATTCACCAATTATATTTAATTTCATTATTTGTGCAGTCATATGGAGCAGATGACAGTATGACCATGCAAGAACAATAGTCAGTCTTCAAACTTATTATTTTAGAGAAAAAATAGAATATAATACCAGCAAAAAGCTTCTGTTTCTCTTCTAATTTCCATTGTCATAAACTCTGTGACAAATTTTATAGTTCCCTGAATTTTAACACCTCATTAACACTTCAGGTGAAAAGCATTTGTCACTAGGATAGGTAATATTCAGAGTAATTAAACTATTTTGAAATTCAAATAAAAAATAGAACTATTGTAGGATGCTTACAGTTCCATATAACTTATTCAGTTATCTTATTTTCTTACCCATTTTATTCAGAAATAGCCCTCAATCATTAAAGGCTCCAAGCAACTGATGTTAGATAATGACAAAGACCAGTAATACAATAAAAATATATTCATACTGCTAAAGATCTTCATTTTTTATCAAATAAAGCAGTACAGATTGACTACATTTGGTATACATTGCTTTTTTTTAAAATATGGATTCTATTAAATAACATATAAACTAAGATAGAACAAAATAAAACATAAAGGCCGATAGTATAATTCTAGAGAAAACCTAAGATATCTTAAAGCTTCTTTAATAAATTGTTAAGTATGAAAAATACAATACAATAATATGGAATACTAGAAATTACTAGCAATTTTTTGTTATTGGGAATAATTAAAACTACCATATTAACATTTAAAATATTCCAAAATTTCTAGAGAATATACCTTAACCAAAATAAAGGGTGAATTTGTGAGTTCCCTTCTAAATTCTACTGTTTGAAAAGCTCATTCATCTTCACTCCACAAAATGTTCATTACTGTTGAAGACAATATGTCTGTCAATTGGATCTGGATTAAAAGAGTTTGTTATGCATGTATTTTATGCATTTTATTTGTAACTTTTTCCATTAACACTATTTTTAATTAGTTAGAGTACCAAAGATCTAAAGATGAGAAGATTAGTTTCATCATGGGAGTATAGATACGATCCAGCATAAATGTAATATCCTTATTTTTAATATTTTAATTTTACTAATACACAATTAAAAAACATTAAGAGAGACAATAAATAGTAAGTATAGACATTTATGTGCTAGTTTAGCAAATGATAACTCTGTACGTGGTATTCAAAGATTTCATTGACCACGGAAGATACAGCTATTGGAATACTTTAATTATTACTTTTATCAGTGTAACCATTTAGTATAACCATTCATAAAAATGATATAAATTTCAAAGCTAAAATGGAAGTCAAATATGCCCATCACATTGGAAAGTTTAATCAGCTTACCAAAGCCGGGGTTTTGTTTTTACCTCTGGTTTGTATATATGCATGGACATATATGTGTTGCCCCTTAACACTTTATGCATCTGCTGAAGTAGATGTAGCCCATGAAACATCATGCCATAATAAATGTGTTATTCTTTATGATGTCATGAGGTATTTAGTTTTCTGCAACAATAGATTAAAACTATTACTTCTGCGAGCTGACTTACAAATATTTACTATTTAAAATAATTCTACTTAGTTATCTTAGATAATATGAAGAAAGAATGTAATGTCTGAATTTTATCACAATTGGTTCCAGCACCAATTTGGAAAAGCAATTAATTTCCTAAATATGAATCAGTACAGTGTAATTATTTATTTTTACCCTTTGGCAATGTCATTTTGCAGAAGTTGCCAAAATGTTACATAACAAATTGACCAAGGAAAGATAGTTAATATATAAATTGATACTAAACCATTAAAACCAAATTTCACTTGAAATAAATAAATGGTATTCCAATAACCTCAGAGAAAATAGGACAAATTGTGTCCTCGGGTACTGGTTTCAAATGTTTTAATCATACACTTTCAATCATTTGTCATTCAGATGATGAAAAAAATATTTCTACTGGGAGAATATTTTACCTGGTCTTGTAGATTTCTTGATATCTTCTTCAAATCCACAAAAGGAAAAAGATACAAGCACAATCTGTCTCCTGTAGTACCTTTGTAAACTCTAAGCTGTTAGCACTTTCCTGAAGAGAGACTTCAGGAATCTAAATATATAAATCACAGAGAAGATGAGTTCAGTATCTACAGAGCTACAAGTGTCCATTACGTTCTTGACAAATACAACTGAAGCAAAAATTCTTAGGTCAATCATCATGTGATACCACCAACTTGGATGCTGGTGCTCATTTCACAGCCACTAGCAATATTCTGACTTCACAAAGCCCTTTCTAGCCATCCTGTGGTTGAAATGCAGGGGAGGAGGGAGGTGGAGAGAGGGAGGAAAATGGATCACATACACCCACAGAAACACCCTTATATTTTGAAGTGTCCGGATTATAATTTGGGAAACTGTATTTAAAGCATTATATTTATACTTTATTCACTATCAGCTTATAAAGGACGTATTTTTTTCAACCTTTATTCATAGAACAGAAAAGCAAGTAAATGAATATTAAACTTTTTGTATTCACATCATTCTTCATTTTGTAAATGATCTATGCACACATTTAAATAATCAAGGATGAGAAGAAGTTTTTTCAAAGAAGAAAAGTATGTTTGTAATATTGGATCTTGAATGAAGTTTATAACTCTTTCAAACTAGGTCTGAGACTCATGGCAAGGAAATTCTAAATCTAAGGGGGAGAGAATGTCCCAGGTCAAAATCTCAGTGTCTTAAAACTCAGTTGCTGGAACTGAGCACTACATCTGGAGCCTGAAGTTCAGTGCTATTGCCCAGCTATATTTCATGCAAATGAAGTTCCCACAAGAAATAAAATTAGCCTGTTAAGGATTAGCCTACAAACTTTTACACGAGCTTTAATCTTGCTTGGGGGTTGGGTTAGATTGTTGGGGGAGTGCTTTTGGTTGTATAATGTGTTGCCAAAAACAATGTATTTGGATTATGGTTCAATATATTATATGAATTAAGAAAATGGGTTAAACAGCCCAAATAAGATTCAATGCAAACTCAGCTACAATATAAGCCCCATCTGAAGCTACTGTAAGAATAAAATTGCTTGGGGAATAGTTCATCTTTTGAAAAAGGATGTTGCACATCAAAGCTTTCAATGGTCCTACTATCTTTTTTGTTTCCCTACAATTTGCTCATATCTAGTTAATTAACTAGTCCTGTGGGAACTCAGCCTTGACTTACAGAGACTCTATTGTAACTCAAATCCTGCTTTTATAGAACGCTGACTGGGTATTTAGGAGTTTATCTCTTTAATCCAATTGCATGCAACCTGCCAACTATCACATTTTGAAGCAGTTTATAAATTGATTGCATTTAATGATCTGATTTATTATTCTGCTTTCTATTGAGGAGGGCTTTTACATTACATACAATGTGTTTTCTCCTCCTATTTTTCCCGACAGCAATGTGACATAGGTTGAGCTGAGAGAAAAAAAGTTGCCCAGTCATTCAGGGACCTTCCATGATTGAGGGTAGATTAGAAAGTGGGTCTCCCCCACTCCTAGTCCAACATTTTAACCACTATATCACACTGAATTCACAAACTATATCCACAACATTGCTAAGCCATGAGGTTGGAGAAGATTCTGCTATTGGTATACAATCCTGTAGAGAAGAAGGACAACGGAGAAATCAGAGTTCTGGGTAACAGTACTTTCAGTTATGAGTTGGAAACTGCTTTGGGCTGGATTGATAAGGCTGGGGGTTGTTGGAATTGCTGAAGAGTAATAATCATCAGAAAGAAAGATTGGGGCTTTGCAAATGAGCTCCTGGCCTCTCACTCAGAAGATTATATCTTATGACAAGCATGTGGAGGTGAAGAGGGTGAATACAAAATAATTTGTCTGCATTCCTGGCAGATTTTGAGTTCAGTGAAATGAAACAGAAGGGATAAAGTGGAGGAGAAGAAGGGAGAAAAACTGTTCTGGGCTTTTTTTCATATTTGCATGTTCCCAGTAACTTCAGGAAAGCTATTCATACAATAGTTACTCTATATCAGTAGAACAACCATTCAAATTACAACTCAATGAATGAAATGTAAACTAAAGTTAGCATTGTTCTGTCTCTTCTGTGACATGGAATTCATGAAGGTCTTGGGTTTAATTCCAAGCATTGATTGTTCTTTTGTTTAAAGAAAGGAAATTTGAAAGAAAACAAAATATACCTATAAATATAGGTAACAGCAACAGACTAAATTGGACTACAGCAATCAGTGTCCTGTGACAGTATAAGCCTTATTCAAGTTATATAATTAATTTATGATGTCACAATTCAGTTAAAAATATTGTAAAGCATTAAAAACTATGGTCTCATGCAGACTCTGAATATCAGTCACATTGAACATGGATAATAAGAACTGAACTCAAACATGTGTGAACTCTTCCTGAGCTATATGTGTTCTTCACTACAGCAACAAAGCATGGGAGCAAAATGCTTCAGAATGAACACAAATCAGAGAAATTCATATTTAGGCAAACTTCCACCCTAACTTTTTTCTGCATAAAAGCCTACAATTCACGGATGGTAGGGCAAGCTGCTATATATAAACAGTTAACAATGTCATTTCCTCATGTCAGAACACTGATGATGTTACCTATATTGGTAATGAAATATCTGCAAAAAGAAAACAAAGTTCAGAGAATACCAAGAGCTCAACAACGAGGCATAAACCTAATTGATTTTAATAGGACTCACTTTTGAATATAGGATTGCCTTGTAAATTTGTTTTTGAGCTTCCTTTTAAATCAATGTGACATAAGTAATAATTTGATTGATTAAACTTGGTATTGTCTAATTCAATCTCAATCTCAAAGCTATATGTAGCATTAATGCCTTTGGTTCATTAAACACACTCATCAACTCTTAAATATCAGCTCCTCTTAAGATGATAAACTGCTCCAGGAGATACTTTTATAGGTATCAATGGTATCATTCACAAACTACATCGGATAATGTGAGAAAATCTTGGTCTGGAAGGAGCTAGAATGAAGATTATTCTACTTACTGGTAACTCCAAGAATTCTTGGAGGCAGGTGACATATGAATGTTGGCAATTAGCACTAGTGCAAGGGGATGCAGTGTTAGAACCAGCTTCATTCAGAGCAAACTGGCCATCTCAGCCCTTGAATTCTCAAAATGTTCTTAATTCATAGATTCCACTTACTTTTAAGTGATTGCACAATACATGACAAGATACATGCTTTTGAATTATTCTTCACAGTTAAGTTAAAAGCAAAGATTATTATACTTTTTTTTAGAAAGTTCTTAAATGAACAGTGCCTGCCCTTTGGAACAGGGATCTCCAACCTTGGCAACTTTAAGCCTGGCGGACTTCAATTTCCAGAATTCCCTAGCCATATCTAGCTAGGGAATTCTGGGAGTTGAAGTCCACCAGGCTTAAAGTTGTCAAGGTTGGAGACCCCCCGTTTGGAACATCTTGCCCTCCCCTCCTTCCCCAGTGAGATTGGCTCCAATCTTTCTGACGTTTAGTAAGATCCTAAAGACTTGGGTCTTCCAGTTAGCTTGGAGATCCAATGGGGGGAGAATCACAATAGAGATGGTTGATAGATTAATAATGGATCCCACTCTCCCCCAAACCCCACCCCATCCTGCTCCCGCCTCTCCATCTTTTAATTGGTACGCAGTATTTGGCTTTCTGTGGTACTTTTTTTTTAACTTTTACAGTTTTTATCTTTTATGATTGTAAGCCTCCCAGTGTTACTCTGAGGTAAGGTGGGCAGCCAATACATTTTACAAATAAATAAACAGAAGGACATAAGACCCTTAGGAGCTTGCTGGAGTTGTGCAGCAGTTAAAGACTATCAGTACAGATTAGGAGATTTCATTCATGTTTGCCTACATGTGTGACTCAAGAATCAAAGGTGGAAAGAACACCAAGATTCAAACGTGGTCCAGGAAGAGAAGAAAAGTCTAGGCCCCTTGCACAAGAAAGGTCTAGGATCTAGGCCAGGAGTGTGAAACTCACATCATCATGGTGGCATCACGTGATATATTGGGACTTTTTTCCCCTTCGCTAAACCGGGCGGGGTGAAGCCAGCACGTGACACATCCGACCCATGAGTTTGACACCCCTGGCCTAGACCATCCAGCAGATACAAAAGTAGCAGCCAGAGTTATGTTCTGAGTTATTTACCTAACCAGAACTGGTAAAAATGTGTTTGGGCTAAGGATAATGAGATTAATTAAAAGCAATTCAAACTATATCCTGTTGAGAATGGAAATGGAAAATCCTGAATTAAGGACCTGAGAAATTAAGGATCTTGTTCTACAAGAGGGTGCTTAATAGGGCTTCTAAAACCAGTCATTGAAAATCAGACATACCATTGGTCCATAAACCTCACTATCTATACAGTCATCCTCCTAAATATGGAGAATAGAGAGGATGAGCTTAGGCTCTTAGCACAGAAAGTCAAAGAGGATTCAGTAAACATAATAAAGACCAAGTAGGACGATTCTCATGAGCGGAATGCATCAATTTAAAAAGTGCATCCAAAACCTGGGCATTACCCAAAAAAGTGGATTATCTGTTGGAAAACTGCACACAAACCCACTACCCAATCATATCAGGGACATTTAAATAAGGACTTTCCAATAAGCAGCTTGGGGTAATAAAGGAAAATGTTTGGGAATTAAAGGATGCAATTTGTTCAAAGGTACAGACACAAGAGGAAGAGAAAGTAGCCATTGCCACCCGTTCATTTATGCAAGATGGTAGCAACCAGGCATAAGGCTTTAATTGCAAAAGGTGCCTTATTATTCAACCAGACACAAAATGTACTGAGTGCCATTACTAAGCATGGCGATTTCTTATTTGTGTCCCTTTTAAAACATATCCCTCTGTTTCTTTGTTACACTAATGCAATTTCCTATAGGCTTTAGTTTTGAGCCTTGAACTCTAGTTATTGTTTTCTCCATCCCGACAGTAAGTTCACCTCTCCTGCTTTCAACTCCTTGATTTATCACATTAATACTTTACCTCTGTGGAGATTCTCAGTCATGAAGCTCATAGTTGTCTGAAAAGTGCCAAAAGACAACGGGAATGTTTTTTTCTTCGAGGAAGACGGGAATGTTTTTTTCTTCGAGGAAGACATTTCACCTCTTATCTAAGAAGCTTTGTCAGTTTTGGCAGGATGGTGGGGGCAATGGAAGGAGTCATCTGGTCATTAGCATTCTCCCTGAGAGCTCTTGAGGTCACTTGGGAATCACTAGATAAACAGATAGGCTCCCAAGTGGCCTCAAGAGCTCTCAAGGAGAATGCTAATGAGCAGATGACTTCAAAGAAAAGATTATTCTTCCAACCCCCACCCCCATCCTGTCAGAACTAATCCTTCCATCGTCCCCCACCATCCTGCCGGAACTGAATAAGTTTCTTAGATAAGAGGTGAAAGGAAGAAACATTCCAGTTGCCTTTTGGGAAAAGCACTTTTCAGACAATTATGACCTGTTTGACTGAGAATCTCCACAGATGTAAAATATTAATGTGATAAATCAAGGTGTGAGAACAGGAGAGGTGAAGGACTTACTGTTGAAATGGAGAAAACAATCACTAGAGTTCAAGGCTAAAAACTAAAATCTATAGGAAATTGCATTGAGACTTTACCCTTTTTGATTGTTTTACAGCTCAATTCTGACACTTTTTTGAAATAGTAATTTATTTTCTCCCCTTGAACACAGCCTTTAAGGGCAGCCCCCTGTAGAGTCTCTTATAATAAAAAAATGACAGGATAATTCCTTTCCCCCGCACCCCCACATTTCTTCCGTCCCAGGTCAGCCTTGTGGGGTATTTCACAGAGAGAGCACATCCAGATAAACTAATTCTACTTTATTGTAATGTTACATTAACAGAATCTTGCAAGTCTCAAAGTACATTTGTCTCTTTTCCCCTCCTCCTCCTCTATCACCTTTACAGCCCAAGAAAGTAGAAGTAGTCCCTTCTGGGAAGTTTGTCACATCCATGTTCCTTCTACAAATTAAGCTGCCCGAATTTACCATTCCCCTTTCTCCAAAGGGCTAATTACAGCTTCCCCTTCTTCCATCTTCTCTATTCAGATCCACGGTTACAAAACAATATCTCATCAATCCACAGAATGTCTTCTTAGGCTCTCAATTTCTATGGGCTTTTGTGTTTTCTGGCTTTCTTCCCTGCCAGTCTGGCATTCTTATGACCAGCATTCCTTTTTAAATGTAATAGCTCTTCTCAGTTGCCAACTCTCAATTGACCCTATGTCATCTTTCCTCACTTCCCCCTTCCCCCATTCCAGAGAGGTACTAATTTATAAAGGCATAATTGCAAACTTTTCAAAAGAGGGGTTGGGGAAGAGAACAGTGGAACAAGTCACCGTGGCTGCACAGAAAATGAAAAAGTGTAAGTGAAAAAAGATATCAGAAAAGAGCGAGAATTGAAGAAATTCTGTAAGATTAAACTTCACAGGGAGCCGAAGTTGGCAAAGAATTCCAAGAACAGCTTAAAGGGCATCTTCATGTTCAAAATAAAAGGACAAATAATCATGATACCAGCTGCTCAGTGAAGATGGGTACAAAGGAAATACAGAGCTACTCACCATTTTGGTACAACAAAAAATTATACAGTGCATTCCGACCTCTTTGCTTTTGTCAATTTTGTTATGCTGCAATCTGATTCTACAGTTGTTGAATTTCATTTTTTTCTCAATCTACCTTCAGTACCCCATACAGAACTTTAGAAATGTTTGTAAATGAATTAAAAAGAAAAAACTGAAATATCACATTGACATAAGTATTCAGACCCTTCACTCAGTACTTCGTTGAAGCATCTTTGGCAGCAATTACAGCCTTGAGTCTTTTTGGGTATGATGCAACAAGCTTTGCACACCTGGATTGCGAGGTTTTCTGCTATTCCACCTTGCAAATCCTCTCAAACTCAGTCAAGTTGGATGGTGACCGTCTGTGGACAGCCATTATCAGGTCCCTTCAGAGACGTAGTTCAAGTTAAGGCTCTGGGCCACTCTAGGACATTCACAGAGTTGTCTCTAAGCCATTCCTGTATTGTCTTGGCTATGTCCTTAGGATGATTGTCATGTTGGAAAGTCAACCTTTGTCCCAGACTTGATGGCCTCAGTACTGTGGAACAGGTTTGAAGATATCCCTGTATGTTCCATTCAGTTTTCCAACCATCCTGACCAGTCTCCCAATCCCTACTGCTGAAAAATACCTACACAGCATGATGCTGCCACCACGCTTCACTGTTGGCATGATATTGGGCAGATGGTCAGAGGTTTCCTGCAGACACAATGTTTAGAAATTGATGCCAAACAGTTCAATCTTGGCTTCATCAGACCAGAGATTCTTGTTCCTTGTAGTCTGAGAGTTTAGTTCATTCAGGTGTCTTTTTTTTTGCAAACTCCAAGTGAATTTCATGTGTTTTGCAGTGAGGAGAGGCTTCCATCTAGCCACTTTGCCATAAAGCCCAGATCGGTGGAGGGCTGCCATAATGGTTGTCCTTCTGAAGTCTTTCCCATCTCCACACAGGATATCTGGAGCTCACTCAGAGTGACCATCGGGTTCTTGGTCACCTCTCTTATTAAGCACTTGGAAGTGTCCTGGTTGTGCCAAACCGCTTCCATTTGAGAATTGTAGAGGCCACTGTGCTCTTAGGAACCTCCAGTGCAGCAGAAATTTTATTGTAGCCTTCCCCAGTTATGTGCTTTGCAATAATCCTGTCTCTGAGCTCTGCAGGCAGTTCCTTTGACCTCATGCTACAGTATATATTTTCAGATGTGAAACCTTCTATAGAAAGATGTGTGCCTTTCCAAATCATGTCCAATCAACTTACCAAGGTCAACCCCAATCAAGGTGTAGAAACATATCAGCAATGATCAAGAGAAATGGGAAGCACCTGAGCTAAATTTCAAGTGTTGTTGCAAAGGGTTGTTGAATGTAGATTGAGGGGGGAAAACGAATTTCAACAACTATAGAATCCGGCTGCAGCATACCAAAATTGACAAAAGTGATGGGGGTCTGAATACTTTCTGAATGCGCTGTATACCCCATCACAACTCCTCTGGTACTAATGGAGCTAGCTACTGAATTGCCCAACCTTTATGTGTCCCCTTTAAGAAGTCTGGAATAGTGAAATGGCAGATGACTGATGGGAGAGCAAATACTGTTAGTTCTCGTTTAGTGACAATTGAGACTAGCAACTTAGTAGTTAAGCAAAGTAGTCACTAAGTGAAACTTCATGATTTTATGATCATAGTGTTATGGTCTGCCAGCTGGCAGCAGACTCGGACGATGAGGAGTTTGGGGAGGAACCTGGGCCAGTTCTGGAGTCTGGAGAAGGACACAGAATACATATTTCCATTTTTTCTTTTCTTTGCAGACCTACAATGGTTGCAAATGCAAGGACCAGTCACAAAGTTACTTTTACAACACCATTCTAACTGAACAGTTGCTAAACACTAAACAAGGCAGTTGATAAATAAGAACAATCTGTATCACCTATCATCAACAAGTGGAGAAAAGAGGATTCTACAAGCCAGCCAATGTAACATCAGTGTCTGTGAAAATTCTGGAGTACAATGCAGACCTTTTTATGATATATTCTCTAAGTTTGAAAGCAATGCAGTAATAACCAGGAGTCAACAAAGATTTGTCGCACGAAGCTCTCAGATTTTGATTAGGGAATTTCATTCACACATCATGGGAATCCTGTAAATATAATGTCTTCAGCAAAACCTCAGTGGACTAAGGCAAATAATAAGCGCTGTTTATTAAGTTGCTTGTTTTAAAACATTTTGAAAGAAGTTCATTTCAGTCAATGAATTAACTGGTGTTTGTTTGCGTCCAGCTATGTGACTTTCACCAGCTTGCCCTGGAGGAAATAATTGATTTGAAAGCAATGTGGGAGAATTTAATATGTTCTTTTAAAAAAGAACCCTAAGTTTAGTTTCTCTTGACATTCATTTCAATTAGATTACTTTAAGAGAAAAAGAAGAACGTTGGAGTGCTAGAATAAAAAGAAATTGTTTCCGTACAGTTTTTATAATGGGAGTTTTCAAAAGTTTTAAATGTAATCTCTTTGGGCAATTTGTCTGAAAGTTGGTTGGTGGCATCAATGATAATTGCAACACTAGATATGTTTGGGAGCCTGGGGTGAAAAACAATGGGCTTTATTTCCCATTTTTTTCCCCATGGCAAGAACGCTTAAAATATTTCAAATATTGGTCCAACAAAATACAGAACATGGAATAGTTGAGTTGCTTAAATTTTGTCCTGCAGTCACTTCAGAAAACTCCAGTAGACCATTCCTAGTAAAGATATTTTGTTCTGAATTGGAAGCAAAATACATTTTCCATCTCAAGCATAGCCTTGACAATAGCGTGACATTGTTTCTGATCCCATTCTATTACTCACCTACCAATTTCTGCACTATCTCCTTTTTAATCTAAAGTTAACACTTCACAATGACAAAGCCATCTTGAGGATTATCTAAAGTTAACGTTCCAGGGTGACATTGTCTTTTACACAACCCTGTTAAGTTGTGTAAAAAAGAAAAACTCCTGAAGCAAAAAAGTGAATCCTGAATCTACACTCCAATTTTCAAATCAAACGAAGTAGCTACCCCAGAGTTAGACATTAGATTTTAATTAACCTAAGCTACATTCAACAAGCAGTGCTGATAGTCGACATACGACCACAATCAAGCCCAAAATTTCTGTTGCTGAGTGAAACATTTGCTAAGTGAGTTTGCCCCATTTTACGATGTTTCTTGCCCTAATTGTTAAGTGAATTACTGTAGTGGTTAAATTACTCAAACTGTTCGTTGTTAAGTGAATCTGGCTTCCCCATTGACTTTGCTTGCCAGATCACAAAAGGGGAATACATGACCTTGAGGCATAGCAACGGTCAGAAGTATGAACCAATTGCCAAGCGTTTGAATTTTGATCACATGATCATGGAGATGCTATAACGGGTTGCAACTGAGAAAGGTGGTCATAAGCTACTTTTTTCAGTGCCGTTGCAACTTTGAACAGTCACTAAACAAACTGTTGTAGGTCAAGGACTACCTATAGTTTAAAACTCCTGTTCACAGGTAGTAGTATCCTTCTAATAAAGCAATATAATTGCAAAGGAGCACTTGAGAAATCAAGACATCAAAAGTGGTATTCAGCAGGTTCTGACCAGTTCTGGAGAACCGGTAACGGAAATTTTGAATAGTTTGGAGAACCGGCAAATACCACCTCTGGCTGGCCCTGCTCCCATCTATTCTCTGCCTCCCGGAGCCCCAGCTGATCGGCTGTGTCTTGTTTTGTTGCCCTGCACAGGAGAACGGAGCTGGAAAGCAGGTTAGTGGGGTGGGGAGGGAATGGGGATTTTACAATATCCTTCCCCTGCCATGCCAACCAAGCCACACCAAGCTCATCAAGCCACACCCATAGAACCGGTAGTAAAAAAAATGGAATCCCACCACTGCAAGACATGTGAATTAAATATTATAAATATAATTTTCCAAGATTTCAAGCCTGTTTCTTCATATAAACCAAGGCTAGCATTTTCACCAGCAAGGTAATATGTACATATTAGTTGCCCTCACATAATTGACACATTATATTTTTAAGCCCGTATCTTGGTAACATCTGTTCTTTTACCCTTCCCTGGGCAGTAACAGTACATGTAACCTGAAGCATTTAGTCTTCAGAGACAGTCTCCAAATGAAGTTCAAACCTATATCCTCGAACTCATGAAGTCAAATCATAAAACAGCTGCCTGAATCCTAAATACATTTCTGGTTATAGCTTGATGATGGTAACAAACAGAATGGCTGCATGATCTAGTTTTAGTTTCTCATTTATACAGAATTCCTACAATTGGACTTCTCTTACAGAACAGTGAGTGGAAACTGGTTTGGTGCCTTATATAAATAAAGGGTTGTTAAATATTAAGTTTCAGATTATGGTATGTTACTTTCCAATTGGCCTCTCTTGAATTCCAGTAATTGTGGTTTAACTTTGGGTTAACCTAACAAGTAAATATCATTAGGCCTATTAGCAATATTGATTCCAGTTCTAACATCTCATTTGGCATTGGTACCAAACTTTCAATTCTGTATGATGGGTTATGTTAAAAAATAAAAATCATTTGCCATGTGACTTTGAATAGTGCTGAAAATGCAAGAGAAGAGGAAGTTTCTCTGCAAGTCAGAAACTGAGCCAACAGTGGGTTTTTATTTCTTAAGTTAATGCAATAACAAAGCCAAAAGAATTTGCCCTTTCAATGAACAGAGAGGCCTCACATTGCTTGGTGAAACAGAAAAATGTAAGATAGAATGTGATAATCTAAGATTGTTAATGAAAACCTTATTGTAGGGGGGGTTGTGTTAGTTTTTAAAATACTGGAATCACTTTTGCACACTAATCCTATAGAGAGACAAGTAAGGAATAGCCAGAGATTAGCAAGGTTTAAAGGAGCTTTTAGGAAACCCATTGTAAAACGAAAGAGCAAGACAAGGAAAGTGTTATTATTAAAACAGAAATTTGTCAATGGACCTAACTTCTGACTTAAAATTTTGGAACATAATTAAAAATTTGCCCTGGGATTAAGCAAATTTACTATTAAAAATAACCAAGGGACAATTTTCATTTTCTAGCTACTATGAGTTCTAATTGATCCAACACTATGCGATTTAATTTAATAAATAAAAGTTTATTTCAAAGTATAATAGATAAAAAATAGATATGATTTTGACAGAAAACAGTTGAATTGTCTCTGTATATGCCCAAAATTCATGTCAATTATTTAAAACTGAACTTACTTTGCATTTTAAAGCACTTTTTAATGTCACTTGGTATGTGATTCATCACCTGATCTAAATTTATTTTTGTACCCTAAGGCAGGGGTCCTCAGCCCTCAGCCCATTACTAACCAGGACCAACCACACAAGAGGTAGGCTAGTGCGTACAAGTATGCATGTGTAGGTGAACTTGCAGTTGAGCAGCATGTGCGTATGCTTGAGCTCCAGCCCACTGCTTGTGCGAGTTGAGCTGCGTGTGTGCATGTATGTCAGCCCGTCACTCGTGGATCCCCTTCCACTTCCAGCCAGGCCGCCAAGTCGCAAAGGTTCGGGGACGCTGCACTAAGATACTAACTAAATGAAACAATTGCTCATCTGCATAGCATTCCTAATTTTATTTTTCAAAAATAGTCCAATGCTTAATGCAAAGATTTAAAATTAAAAAGAATGATTAGTGAAAATGTAATTTAAGAAACAAAGTGTATGTTTTGTCCAAGACAAAGGGTCTTCCTGGAATAATTTGAAACAGGCTCTACGGGAAAGAAAGAGAAAATCAAGATTAAGCAGTGATTTTGTCATGCGATTATGATGTGGCAGTTTGAAGATATATATATATACATATACACACACATATATACATATACATGTGTGTATGTATGTATGTATGTGTGTATATGTGTGTGTGTATGTAAATATATGTATATGTGTATATGTACCATTTCCCTGAAAATAAGCCCTCCCCAAAATATAGCAGCAGCCATGAGGTGACCATGCTCGCCGCCTCCTGCACCTCAGCGCTTATTTCAGGGATCAAAAGAAAATAAGAAACATGGTGTGGGTGTGGGTGGGCGTGTATTCACATCTTACTCATCTCAAAAAATCTTGGTGGGCTTGGAAAATGAATGGCAAATTATTTAGATGCATAAAAACAATGACGGCAGCAATAAGTGGGAACAAGATGGGAAATTTCCTACTTCATAGCTAAAACCCTAAGACTGGCTATAGAATCCCAGAAGCTAAAAGTATATACAGGAAGAAAGCAATGGCAAATCAGTTCTGTAGCATGCCAAGAGAACTGTACAGGTATACCCACATAAATCACCAGGAATCAAATTTCACTCAAAGGCGACTTGACTTTTTTCTTTGTAACAAATTCAGAAATACACTCTAGGCTATCTAAGACTTGAAAATTTAGTAGAGCAACACTTCTACAATGCTGTTTTAGAAGTTGGAAAGACCTAGCAAGATTTCTCACCATAAAAAGCCCTATTAAGCTGTCAGTGATGGCTTTTATTTAGAGAAAAATAATAATTTAACATGATCATGGCACAATTATATAGATTTTGTATCTTATGTTAAGAATCCTGTTATTCAGAGAGAGGGAGGGAAGACAGGAGATAACAAGACATTGAAAGATGGCAAGCTTAATAAGTTGTTGGCCAGTTAATAGGGCAGGTAGTTGACTAGAATATAATGAATAGTGATAACAGCGTTCAAAAAAGTTTTTAATAACCAAACAACTATTAAAGTTAATTGAAATATTTATAATACTATTCAGTAATTGCACAGTAGTTCCAATATACAATCAAGAAGATGCAAAGAACACAACACTTAATTTGAAAAAAAAACCTATTGCACTGACCATTTAAAATAATTTGTTTTTTAAATTCCACACTACCAATGTTTTATAAACATTTACAACACATCAGTAAACACCAAGTTCTATCTGCAGTGCAGCATAAAGAGGGTGAAGGGAATCTCCAGCCATCAAAACAGATGTTCAATGCCCATGTATGGCACCCACGAGTGCTAGAGACAGTTATTTCCATTATTTGCCATTATTCCTATAAGTAGCATGTACTCCTCCTTTAGTAATGATTAGTAGTTCTCTGGTTGCATGCCTTTGGACTGTGACCCATTGCATCAAAGCTATTTTGTGGCACTCTGTTCCGGGACTCCAGCATTGTCTCTGGCAAGAGGCCTTCCCTCTCAATGGCCAGTTAAATAATCTTGTGTGGAGTCAGAAGCAAAAGAATCAGCATCTTCATTGTCAGAATCATCACTGCTGTCATCAGCAGTTGGCTCCCCTGTCAATGCTATTCGAGCATAGTCATCAGTGTCTATGGATTTACAGAAATGGATGGCATACTTTAGTTTCTCTTCTAGAACCTGTTTGCAAGAATACCTAGGAAGCTTCAGCAGAAAAAAGCATGTGTAGGACTCAGGAAGAAAATGATCTGGAGGATTGTATTTATCCAGAACCTGTGAGGGGAGAAAAATAACAATTTCACTGAATGCCATTTGCATAGCACAAAATTCAAAGTGGTCACCTATCCATGCTTAAAGAAAAATAAAAGGCTTATATCTCTAGTTAAGAGGCTCAGAGTCCTGCTCCTAAGAAAGGGCCACGGAAGGTAATTGTCACCTGCTTTTGCTTTCTCCCGAGTCAAACAACAGCTAATTTTGAAGGTGTATCTCTATTATGCTATCCACATAATAGTAATTTAATGGCAGAAACATTGTGCAAAGGAGATATGCAGATGTTTCACTGTGCCAGCAGCCATGCAAGTTTTAGCTAAGTATTTTGCACATTTTGGACTAGTGCTTGTGACTACCAATTGCATATGAGGAGCCCTCCTGATTTGACCATTGAGTTGTTATGGTTAGTGTTTTGTGCCACTGGAATGCCATCAATGTGTTTTACAGTAAAACGTCCAATTTTGTGCATGAATTTGGGGAAGTAATGTCAAAGCCAAACATCCATTAAATTCAAATTTGCATAATTGAAGTAACTAACATAAATTGCAGCAATTTATGCCATTTGCCTAATTACACAAATGACATAAATGATGTAAATGACGTCAATTATATTAATTACTTCAATTGTCAGGGATTCTTGGAGAAAAAAAGGAACTTTATTGCTTGGGAGGGGGAGGGGGTTGTGAAGCCCGAAGTAGAATTATATTTGTTGCATCTGAACGCTGCTGAATGGGGTGTCTGTAAATTAAAGCTTCACCGTCTTTTCACAGAATATTTTAGAAAACGTTCTTGTTGAAGAATATTAAATCTTTTCCTACCCACACCACCTCACAATTTGCTATGCGCTGATTTAAGCCATGAGCATTTAAATATACCATCATTAAGCATTTTGTTTCAATCTCTTGAAAATAAACAACTGTTTCTCATTCAAAGTACATCACTATTCAGCAGAATAATTATGGGATCAAGAATTTTTTTACTTTCTATCCGTGACAAATACACACACACACACACACACACACACACAAACAGTGCATTACTTTCAGAACTATTTTGTTTGTATCCAAAAAAACAACAACACAGAAATCATGACAAGAAAAAATTGAGAACTGGAAATCTTCAAAGAAGCACCTAACAAGAGCAAGTATTTCGCTGTAAACTTCCCGTTTTCTTTCAATACATTTCCTACATTGCATGACATATGGGAACTTTCTGTCTTGAAGCTCTCAAAGTCTTACCTGGATGACAAAGTCCCTGCCTCTGAAATCTGCAATGGTTCTTGGAAGTCTCGTCCTACCCCATACGAAGCGCAAAAACAGAGACCGTTCTGTGTTGGAGAAGGATTCCATCACCTCCCAAAACCACTGAATGAGAGAAGCGCTGGGTTCAATCCCTTTATATGTAGCCACAGATTTCAAAAGATGGAGAGGAATATCTGGACTCCCGCACACCTGAAAGGGGGGGGGAGGGGAAACAGAAATTGCTTTAGTTTAGATTCAATTCTCATGAGAGGTTGAAATATAGTTCTTCATTCGTATTTTTAAAATGATACTATTAGAGATTTCTGAATTCTCAGATGCACTTTGATATATGATATTCTTTGCATATTTATTGTTCTTTTGCTTTGTTCCATTGTGTAAGTGTTAATTAACTCTCAATAGCTATAAAAATTCAGATCCAATGTTTGGAACCAGAGAACAGAAAAATCTATTATAACTTAGCCACCAAAACCCAAAATAATTCTGTATAAGAAAACTACTGGAGAAAAGGTAAATAAAAGACAGCTGACTAAAAAATAATCATAAGAGTCGTATCTCTGATTCATGTGCAAGAGACAGACAGAAAAGAGAATGTGGGCATACATAACAGAGACAATGAAATAACTATGGATCGGCACCCTGGTGTTTATATGGGAGAAGAATATGGGGTGGGGGCAGGGGGGAGGAAATAACTGCAGTTACTGAGAATTCTGAAAACTTAAGACTCCACATCTGGAAGACTTCCAGATTATAGAAGCCAGACTGGCCTAAAAATCTTTGAATTATTCTCGATTCTTGAATGTTTAATTTTCACTTTAAGACCTAGTAACTGGTAAACATTTATTGCTGTTATTTCTATCAATTACTTAATTTCCTCTGCCCACCAACGCTCTGCTATCAAACAAAAATAACTATCTTTATGGTTCACACAGGTGGAAGAATCTAGATGTAGAGGTTCTAGGATAGTGATGGCTAACCTTTTTGTTGTTGGGTGCCAAAAATGCGAACACGCACAATAGCCAGCACCCATAATGCAAAGTGCCCCCCACATATGCATGCGTGAACAACCCACCCACCCCACACTCACTCCCATGCACACCATACTCCTGGCCTCCAAGCTTTGTATTTCCTCCGGGGGGACCGGGGGAGGCTGTTTTTGCCCTTCCCAGGGTCCAGGAAAGCCTCCGGAGACTGGGAAGGGTGAAAAAGGGTCCCAACAGATCTACCAGAAGTTCGTTTCAGGCCTGCTTTTCACCCTCCCCAGGCTCCGGAGGCTTTTCTGAAGCTTGGGGAGGGCGAAAAAGGCCACCCCTGGCCTTCCGGAAGACCGAAAATCAGTTGGCCAGCACATGCATGCACGCTGGAGCTGACGGCTCGTGTGCCTGCAGATATGGCTCCATGTGCTATCTCTGGCATGCATGCCATAGGTTCACCATCACAGTTCTAGGACAAGTAGAAAAGAGGTGGGCTGATTTCTGGACTGCAAAATATGTTTTGTCTAAGGGTTGTGTTTGAGTCTAAGATCTATTAAGTAAAAAGCTAAAATAACATTTCCTGAGCTCCAGTGCTTTGACTGAACAGCATTTAGTCTTCCTTTATGAAAGATCCACCAGGTTTTTTTAAACTTGATCAGAATAATTTAAGATGGAGAATAAATCATTTGTGCTATTATTAAATAGGAAAAACGTCAAGAGATGCACATATATTTTTCATCAACATCTGGACAGAAAACAAAGAGAATTATTCATTTCCACTGTCAGTGATAATTTTTCACACATCTTCCTATTATATAGAAATTGCTGGTTGTGTTTCACATGCACATCTAAACTGTAAATTTAGATTTTAAGTATTTTTAAAGCATAAAATAGCTGTCTTATTTCCTTAGCATTGTTCTGTTATGTAACTCAGCCAAACCTAACTTTTAGAGAATAATGAGGCGTAAGCTACTGTCATGCTTCTATTTTAAATAGTTATAAATCTTTGAAGTACAAATATGTGCTCTGATTTTTTATTAAGTTGGCCAACAACAACTGTATATATACACACCATAGTTTCCAGTTCATATCCTGTGAATAGCGAAAGAAGAGGGACAGGGACAACCCGGGCCATCCCTTCTCGAACAGCAGCAACTTGTTCATCAAATTCATGTAATCTGCCAAACAAAATCACCCCACCATAAGTTTGTTAGTAAGAGAAATATTGCTTCATAATCATATGGGAGGACGGGAAGAGATATCTGCATATCTTCCATAATTTGCTTAGAAAGCCTGGAGAAAGTCTTTGTAATAAATGGGTGAATGAACAAACATAAGATCACTGACACTGAAGATGGTACAAAGTTGTATCGAGTTTTTCAGGTTTTTTTTTCAAATAATCTGAATTCTTAACAATTATCATCTTACTCTATCGATGCTCTCTTTGCTTGATTTCATCTCAACACTGACAAACATTACAGCACAAATTCAACAGTGGGCTAATTGTCACTTATCATATCTTTGACTACTTTACAAACCTGTAGTTTATTGCAAGCCTCACATATTCTGTTCGATTATCCAGTGTAATATGGGAATATTTGGAACTGAGTTGAATATCTTGGCCACTGGCGTTTGGCACTGTAAATGGCAGGCTCATGGCTTCAAATTCTTCTGAGGTAGCTTCATTGTCTCGGATATACATAAGTCCAGGAATAAAATCCTTATCAACCTTTTAAATATAAAACAGAACTAAGTGAAACCTTTTCTACATAATGTTTAAATATCCTATTGTTTGGGATAAATTATATGGCTAATTCATTATTTCACATTATGATCCTTCAAGCAAGTAAGAACAAATGCTTAAAGTTAGAGATATTGACATATTGACACTAAAATTGCAGAACCATTTACAAAACTTTTTAGAATTTTAAACTCTTAAGAGAGGAACAATTGGAACAGGCAATCTTCTAATGAGCTACAGAACAATAATATAAATACCTCAAAACCAGGGGTGAAATCTAAAATTTTTCCTACCGGTTCTGTGGGTGTGGCTTATTTTGTGGGTGTGGCTTGGCGGTCAGG
>JANHFT010005547.1:4726-27527 GCA_032467955.1 Pseudoxenodon macrops
TTAACATTTTCAAAATACATAATCATGACAGAAACAATTGCTGACAGTGCGTTCCCATTCTTAGTCCACAGCAGCAGTCCTCAGAACAATAAAACATTTTGAAATAGACTGAGATTCATTCCTATAGCCAATTCAAGCAGTTATTTTCACATATGGACCAGTGTGTACTATCACATTTCCAGTGACTTGAACCAACCATTATTATTTGCCTCATTGAACATCTGCTGAAGCAAATCTTCTCTACCTACCCATTGATGAGTGGCAAAGCTTGGGTTGCTGAATGAAATTTCTCATTCCAGATTCTGCAAAGTTTAAATATAAATATGTCAGTTTTGTATCAAAGGAGTACCTTTGAAAAACACATTCGTATGAACAGATTTGGCGAAATGAATGTAAATAAATAGATGGATGAATAGGTAGATTGGATACACAGAGACAGATTTGATATATCACCAAATTCCCAAAAATGCATGCCAATAATATATTCAAATAAAATTAATAAACAAATAGTTAATACTAATCAAAACTTGAAAAGCCATTAATTTAATTTGGCATCTATTATCCAGTGATAATGCTTCAAATAAAAAAAAAAGAAATTGAAAAGCTCTGCAAAAAGGCTCAGCCTTTTAAAAAATTATTAAAGAGGATGATATCTGGATATCTGGATAGGACTATTCCATTGAAATGGGGTGGCAATGGAAGAACATTGTCTTCTGCTTCACTTATGGGTGGGATTATCTATACCTTTACTTAGGATCAGAAACAATTGATGGGTTGATTTTATTTGAAAGAAATTAAATTAGGAATACATGAATGCTGAGCTGTAAAAGAAATATTCTGAAATCTATTGTAAACCAATGCTATGCTTACAGGATTGGTTACACCTGCCAGTAGACTGGTCCTAATGCTGCTTCTGAGAAGTCTTAAAAGCAACTCCATGTAAAATGCCCTGCAGTAGTCTAGACATGATGTGTGTGAGAGATTGTTAACCATCAAAAATAAAATCTAAACAGTTACATTTCCCAAATAATTACTAGGTGTGCTCAATTGCTTGGTTCTAGAGAAGATGATTAACAGGACACTGAATTGTCTCTTACTGCAATATTTTGTAGCAACATCCACTTGTTTAGATTTATAGGGGATAGCTCAGGTTGTGTCCCATAAGCCTGTGAGAATTGTGCTTGTATAAATCCATTCTAATTTTTGTTTCCAAAAGATTGTTAATACAACTCATAAGTGTCTGGAGCATATAGATTAAATGCTAAGCCATAACTGCTATTGTATTTTTCTTATTTATCTGTCTTAAGCTTAATCTAATGTGTGAATAAAGTGCCTCTTAGAAAATTCCCATTTACTCCTATTAACTTTGTCAAATACAAAGGAACAATGGCTATTTTTGTCTGTTCTTATTATAAGTACATCAGCTCAGATTTTTCAGCTGGCTTAAATGTATGGGTTCGGTAATATAGTTTAATTACTCAGTTTCCATCCCATTACACCAGAAATCAACACCTGGCCTTCTAAATATAAAGAATGTAGAATTGATTTCATTTTATCTCTGTAACTAGTTCTCATTATATTGCTTCCTGAATTGACCTCTATGATTATAAAATAGCATGGGAGATCATCCTTTCCTCTGAAGGAATTATTCATCTAGGGTGACATGCTATTTGGGCTGCATGATTTCCAAATGGGAAAGTCCACAAAAATGACTTATGCATTCCTTTCCCTTTTTTAATAGCCATGCTAATGCCAAAGGATTTTACTGTATACATTTGGAATGATTACATGTTCAACTGAGATGAGCAAAATCATTGCTGGAGGCTAAATTCTGTTTTACTTGCTGTTGCTGGAGAATTGTGCATTGAGAAGAAATATGTTTTGAATATATTTCTCTTCAGAACCACCTAGTACAACTAATAGAACATTGGGAGAGACCTTCTTGTTTACATCATCAAGGAAAATAACATTTTGCAAGATGTCTGGGACCAATTCTCATAAAACTCCAAACTATTTGGCCATTGGCAAGAAGCTGGGAAAGAAATAATCTGGAGGTCATTAGCTGTAAAAGCAATATGGGCCAGAACAGGAAGCTAAGGATAGGAACCACTAGGGCACATAATTATCATAATTCATCCTAGACTTAGCATCTTTGTAATAAATGCTATCCTGACTAATTTGTTGCTGCTGACAAGTGTTACAGTTGGGGCATCAGAAGCTGTTTCTGTTCATGACGTCAAGTTTGATTGCATGATTGAAGCTGTCTTGAATTTTTTAATAAACATCTACATATACCCCACACACACACACACACATTATGGATGCCTCTGGCTGTAGTACTGCTAAATTATGCAACTTGTACAATATCTTTTTTTTTTAATCCAAAATTAGAACCCTAACAAAATCAAGAATTATCCTGAGTTTTATAAACAAAAAGCTGATCAGAAATTAGACAAGAAAAACAACAAGAAAAGCTTGGGAAAATAATCTTAAAAGACTAATCAAATATACTTTGAAGAATATTGATAAAATTATATTTGTAATTTATACCCAATTTTTTAGAGCATTGAGATAAGAGTTGGAAACTTCTGGGATTTGTTTCTTTGCTTTGGTGACTAATTTACCACATGCAATTCACTCAAAACTCTGCAAAGAAATTCAGCTGAACAAGTCACTTTGTTTGTTTTCCAAACAAGTATCCAAGCTGATCACTTCCAAAGCTGATCCTGGTCACTTAGGTGGAGAAGAATGGAAGAAAAAAATGTGACTAAAAACAGATGGTCTTGAATTCAAGGTTTCATCACCATGACCAATCCTATGAGATCATGAAAACTGAGGCCTAAGAATAACTACATAAACCCATATATTGCCCACCTATTCAATAACATTAAATAGAATGTATATATTAAATATCCATTGCCTGATATTTCAAGGTTTCCAAGGATTAAATTCGATGATACTAAAGATTGCTTTTCCTGGAGAGAAAATAATCCTTTGGGTATCTTTACATATCAGTTGTACATGATATTGTAATCTAAAAGGCTTTGATTAATGTATGTTTGTTTGGCATCATCAAATTTTATTTTATTTATTTTTGGCGGCTTCTTACACTGATTACACAATGCTTGTGTAATATCTTTGTAATTACTACATTAACCAAATCAAAATATTGGCTGTATAGATGGAGATGAGATGGAAAGTAAAAAATGCAAAATTGTAGCACACTTTTGTTCATTCTATTCTTTCTACCTTAGCATGCATGGCAATAATGAATTGTTAACATCTGACAATTTATTTCACTGGGGTGCTAGGAAGTGAACAGCAACCTTTCATATAAACAGCATTAACTCTCCTACTGTGTTATGGTTTCTGTCCTCCTCTAAATCCATTTTGTTCTTTGTTAAATTGCAGGCTGAATAAATTTACCATAAACTATTTTTTTTAAGTGCAACCTTTTCCTACTGCCTCAGTGACAAATCTGAATAATTAATTTTAATTCCATTTTTTTAAGTTGACATTTTCTTCTTAAAAGGAAGAAATAGGCATGTTTAATTAAAGAAGAAAGTGCTTGGGTTTCACAACACTTCAATCGCACATATAAAATTTAATAAGATGCTGTCCTTTCACAGCAATACAGTGGCTTTTCAAGCAATATATATACTTTTCACCATTACATTTCTAAAGTCTGTTTTCTCAGAACTGGAACAGCAGCAAACTGCCAAAACGTAACAGAAACACAATTAACAGAGATCAAAAGCATGAAATTTGCACAAATTTCAGAATGATTGCATCCATTTATTCTGTTATATCTTTCAGTACAGCACAGTCATTTGCTTTTTCAGCCTCCATGCACTTCAATGGGTTTGACTCAATCCCTTAACTGGTTTAGTCTTGTAGACATATTAAATTTTGATGCATTTTCTTTCAGATTGAAATTACACTTTATATCAAGCAATTATATTTTTACATTTTTAGAGGAAAATTGGGCAACTTGTAATCTTAAAATCACACACCACTTTTCTTCAAAGAGGTTGGTTCAGACTAGTAATTAAACTGTCTGACCCTTCTTATTGTCTCTTGTTAGGAGGAAAAAGCCATTGCCAGAGGTAAAAATAAATAAAAGGATCATTAGCAAAACCTATATATATATTCAGTCCCAAATTTAAAACTCTGTAACAGCGCTAATTAACTTGAAAATTTATAAGGACTGGGGGAAGGGGATATGTTGACTAGGCTTTGGAAAGCTAAGAAGCAAAGAAGAAACGTACTGGAAAATCATAGGCTTTGAGAGTAAAGGTAACTTGTTAAGAAAGCAAGGATGGATGCAAGCAAAGAAATCACTTCATACTATTCATAATGGCATCTAGCATGTCAATACATAATATTTAATCTAAGTTGTGAAAGAATTTACAGAGACACTCATTAAACTCTTTATCAATAATTTCTGAAAACTAATTAAAACAGATGAGATACTAATTGGTAGAAACACAGGAAGTTCCAACAGTAAATCGAAAGTTAAACAAGAAATTGCCTGGTACTGCATTCACCTTTAATAACTGACTTAAAATACAAAGATCATCAATAACTGCAGGGCAAACATTTAATTAAGAAATCCTAGTTTATCAGTGAGGAAATCATTCTGAATGTATTTGGAAAGCGCTTTTCCTTTGCTATATATTTTCTGTTTTTTTTAATGGTACAACTCTTTGCTTAGGCATTTCCTGATATTAAATGCTTTGCTGAATATTTTGCAAATTAGTGTACAGTTGTGTTTATCATGTTTGTGTACTGTATTTTTTGGAGTATAAGATGCACTTTTCCCCCCTCTAAAAGAGGCTGATAATTTGGGTGTGTCTTATACTCCAAATGTAGCTTTTTCTAAGCTTTTTTTCCAGCCCTAATGAGGTGCTAATGAGTGAAGCGATCGATCTTTGCAGGCTTTTTTCATTGCTACTCCCCACAAAGCTTTTTTTTCCAGACCTAAGTCTTTGCAGACTTTTTTCATTACTTCTCTCTGTCAGCTGTGCTTTAAGAAGCTTTTTTCAGCACTAACCAGGGGATAAAATAATGTGCTGAAAGTAACCAGACTAAGGATGCTAGCCAGATGAATACCTGTTAGGCAGATTTTCTCCCAATTTTCCTCCCCAAAAACTAAGGTGCATCTTATACTCAGGGGCGTCTTATACTCCAAAAAATATGGTAACAACAGTTGTGATTTCACTTAATCACTGCTTTGCTTAAAACTGAGTTGCCAGTTCCAATTCTGGTTGAAAAAGAACTGGATATCACCTCAATTTTCACCAATACAGCAAATTCACTTATTGTTTAATGTTTAATATGTCTTGGGATTTCTGAGGAGCAGATTTATCACACCTCATGATATCTTCTTTAGAATCTTTTATTGGACATTCCTTTCAGGCATTGTTTGATATTTTATCTCATACACCTGTGGTTCTTTCTGCAGATTCTATGGCTACCTAAACTTTAAAATAATTATTTCACTTTCCTTTTTTCCTGCTTAAGTCTAATTATAATGATACCTTGGGATAAGTAGGAGAATTAATTTTCTTAAGCACATGCATCCAAAGGCTAGAAAGATGGCACTAGGAAATTTATTTCACGTTAGTTATTCTCTTTTTCTTTCTTGGGTATTAGCTAATGAATCATGTGGCTCTGAGGCCCCCATATGCTTCATTTAACAGGTTTGAGGTGCTCTGGAAATAGATGGTAGCAGCAGTAACCAAAGACATACAAGAAGCCAGAAAGCCAAGGGCAGAATTTATAATCAACCCAGAAGCCAACAAAAGATGAAGGCAGAGACCCACTCCCTTGTCATTACAGAATTTAAAATAAAGCAAGAAAAGGAGAAAAGAGGGAGAATTCCCTGAAAACTCCTCAGAAGGAGGATAAGCGACAGAGTGTTTTTTTATGGAAGCAGTGGTTTTTTACATGATGTTCAAAAGAACCTTGATAAACTCTGGAAAGGAAAAACTAAAAACTCCAGTTAGAATAAAGGCAACCTTCAAATGTAAGATCAATCAGCCTATTGATAGCATACTTTGCAAATTGTTCTCTTCAAATTGTACTCTGTTCAAAGAGAAGCAGGAGATCAAGCCATATTCAAAACCCAGTAAAAGTTGAGTTTATCTGAGATTTTGTTCATTAGGTGATAGAGCTTCCTTCTGCACTGTCAACAGATTTTTGAGATGGTGCCAGAGCAGCAGTTACTTTGCCATAGAACCAATCCATCAATTTGTTCCCTACCATTCTTTCTTAATAAAACTCTCATTTTAGCCCAACTATTAATTAGCCAAATTAGTCTGATCTTATCTCAAAGACATTCACTTAGACACATAATTACTCTACATTGTGTCATGAACAGCTTATTCAACTGTCCATTTCTCTATTTATTTGCATCTCAATTAATTATTTGAGCCAACTTGTGTTTGCATGTGATGCCCATGAGAGAAATGTTATTCTTGTGGAATTGAGATGCCAACCATTCAAGCTGTCAGTCTGCCAATTATTTTAAAGGTAGCCCCCAAACTCCCTGCTGTGTTTTCAGATGTGCCTGTCAGACCATACCACTGTAATTGGATCTGGTGAGTCTAATAGCGGGTCAGTATTGAATTTTGCTCATAGAGCTTGAAAGAATAATTACAACTGGAAGTAAATAAGTAAGTGCAACCTTAGTATCCTGGATTCATATTCTATCCTAAATTGAACTGGCTCTTAATGCAGTAAAAAAAAACCTGCAGTGCCAGTTCACTGATATTTTACTTATTATTGCACTGCTGTCTTCTGAGGATGAGGATATGCACTTTCATGACAAACTTTTTCTTTTTTCTTTTTATTACAGATCTTGAAGTGATGCCCAAGTCAAGTGGGGAGGAGAGCTTTTTGGAGACAATATTGAAACAGGAAGTGAGGTTAGAGAAACTTTTGAAGGAGTGAATATTAAAAATATTAAAATATTAAAAGCCGAATTGGATATTTTTGGATTCTAGAAAGATTGAAATTATATTGGTTTTACTTCCCTTTTTCTTTTTTTCTTTTTTCCTACTATATTACACCAATTTATTTTATTTTATTTTCTCATAATCCAATTGGATAAACTGTTTGAAAGAGAAAGCCAAGAAGAGATAAAGCAGAGTCAGAGTCCCATCTACTGCTAGAAACTGGAAGTGCAGTTGGAGATCTGTATCTGCAGCTGCAGACTCAGCTCAGTGAATTTGTGTAAATAAGATAGGAATGGACTACCAGTGGACTAGAAAGACAAAGGAAAAGTAAGATAGAGAGCAAGTGATTGAACTTATTTAAACTAAACAATCTGGCTCTTGGAATTGGAGAGGGCATTTTTTCATCCTCTACTTTTCCTTTCTATTTTTATTTTTTTATTTCTTATCTCTGGCTCTGTGTACTTAGTGAATACCTTCCTAGGCAGTACAAAAGAACTGTTTTCGACAGTTCTATGAGGATTACAATTTATTGGTATATTATTCCATTTGTCTGGGTGCTAAAGGATTAGGGTCAGAAGAACCCAAAAAATAACAAATAGAAGAAAGAGTTTAAATTTGAAATTTAGAACTTTTTTTGGTTTTTATCCTTGTTCTTTTTTTCCAGCCTTTGGATGATAAGGGATTTTTTTTTCTTTTTTCACTTTTTTTGTGGGGAGGGGGTTGGTAAGAGTTTTTTCTCTGGTGGTTTTTTTTGTTTCTTTCATTTTTTATTTTTCTCCTTTTTTGGCTTTTTTTAGTTTTTTCTTTTTTCTCTTTCTTCTTCTTTACCATTAATTACAAATTATTGAGATTTAGTGATTAGTGACTTATTGCTTCAGCATTATCTGGTAGAATCAGCTACTTTCATTGATTATTTTTATATATAGATACATCTTTATATAGAGAGAATTGGTTATTGTTAGAATTATCACCATTTGAAATTGAATATTTGTTATTATACTATACATATATTTGGCGTCCTTAAAGTATTAATAAATTCATGAATATAATTTTTTTATATATAGCATTATATAAGGAATGCATTAATATTGGTGTGGGAGAAAACTAAAGAACAACATTATCTAAAGATACCAGTTTGGCTTTCAACAATGGAAGCTTTAATTCACCCAAATTTTATTAAGAAGGAAACAATAGTTAGATACAAAGATATTTTGAATGAAGAAGGGGGACTTAAAGAGATGAATGAAAAGGGGATTGATATAACATGGTGTTCATATGTACAAATACAGTCTGGATATGAGAAAGATGTAAAGCAGGGATTTTATAAAGAACTAACAGAATTAGATAAAATTCTAACAGGAACAGAAGAAAAGTTAATACAGAAATTGTATAATTATATACTGGGCATAAAATTAGAAGAACAAGTAAAGGAAACAATGATAACATGAGCAAATGTTTTTGGTTATATGATTGAATTAGATAAAGGGCAGAAATTGTGGGATAAGAATTATAAATTAACAATGTCAACAGCATATAATGAGTATTTATATAATTTAATTTATAATTACATTTATATAAAGAGATATAATTAATAATTAATTAATTAATAATTAATATGTATAGTATAAAGTTCAGCTTGGGTTCAATTTATATTATAAATTGCATATATTAAGCATTGCATGCGTCAACTGATATTTTATAACCTATATCCTGGTGCCAAAGCACCCTAAGATCACTTCACCTTTGGAGATGGTTTATGACAGCAGTGTGGGATGTTTTACTTTAATGGATAATGGAAGATAGCCAGGGGAATGCATGCTTATCCGGTTCTCAGGGCAGCTGGTAAAGAAAACATTTTAACACTTGTGTATTGGCTACAATCTGCATTCTGGCTAATGGGAGGGGTCTCTACTGCTTTAACTCTAGCTGTTTTATCTAAGGGTATTCAAAGTTGCTTCGAATCGATTGTTTTCATTTCTACTTAATAAAAAGGTTCCTTTTGAAATCCTCCATAATAAAAAGTTTCCTTTTGAAATCCTCCATTTATTTATTTATATATATATATAAAAAAGTCAGACAATACACACAACTAACATACATATAATTCCTTTCTGTGAGTTTCGTATTGGTACACTTCTATTAATTACATTTACTCCTTACATTTTCTATTACAATATCATTATAATTCTTAGTCCCTTTTTCCCTTTTATTTCTATTATTTGTAGCCATCTATTTTTTGCATATATATTATTTCCCCTTCTATTATCATTTATTCCTAGTCTCCAGCCATTCGTACCATTTACCCCGTATTATATAATATTCCGTATCTTCTTTTTCTTTTAATTCTTTTGTTAATTTATCCATCTCTGCGCAGTCTAGGATCTTTCCTATTACTTCTCCCTCTGTTGGTGTCTTTTCTTCTTTCCACTTCTGCGCTTATACTATTCTTGCCACCGTTTTATAATATGCAGTATTAAATATTTTATCTCTTTGGTATAATTTCTGTTAAATGTCCCTAATAAATATAGTCCAGCATTTCTCAAAAGTTATACTTTGTGCTTCACTAAATATTCAGAAAGTGCCAGTGGTTCCCCAGTTAAACAAACAGCCCTTCTGAATGTATTTGCCTTCATTAACATGAAAGTTAATATGTGTAAAACAAGAATTAGGACTGCATATATGTATGTATTCCAATCCCTTTATTTTAAACAGGTTCCTAAATTGCATTTTTATCAAAAGAATGTATTCACAATTAAATATCTACTATCTGAATTATTTTATGTACTGTGTGGGAGATGGGCGGTTTTTAAAATTAATAAATAAAAAAAATACTTTGTGCTGTGTTGACAACAGATCTTAACAGAAATTTACCATTCAAGAATGTTCTTTAATATGGCAGTCTTTAACTATAAGGGCGAAGGGAGAAGTAGATCTTCACTCCAATGAAATTCTATTTTTAGATGTTCATTATAGTATCACCTATTCGTATTTTTATTCTGGGGTTACTTCTGTGTGATCCCAGTTCCATATATCATCTGATTTTCAGTCAGTAACTATACTTCATTCTTGTTCTTTGTTGTCAAAACAAATAAAAACCATGCTGTCATCCGAGGGGGATGATGAACAGCTGACAGAGAGTGAGGGAGTGGCTTCATTGATTGTGGAGGAAACTGAGGAATGGCAAAGTCAGGCTGGGCAGAGCAGGGGAGAGGTAGAACAAGCGAGAGGGGGTTCAGATGAAGACCAAGGCACACAGCCTCCTCATCCTAGGGCATGCAGGGAAGAACAGAAAAGAGAGCCACACGAGTTGCATGGCTTATGAGGGAGGAAAGGGCCCTGATGCCCTTCACAAGGCACACCTGGGGATGGAGTTTAAAGGAGAGGAAAACGGGAGGGGTGATTGTCGGGAACAAACACTGACTTCATTTCGTGTTAACTGCTGTACCTGAGTTCCTGGCATCCTCCCAACTGGTTTGATTACTGCCGTGCTACGTCACTTCTGGAACTCCATATCTTACTTGCCCTGCCGGATTAATTACCTTATCTTGCCTTGTTGGATTTATAGTTGGACGTTTTCTGCTCATAACGATTGGTCTGGAGTATTCTCAGCCAAAGGCTTTTACAGGGTTGTGGTAGAGTTTTTATCCAGACTGGCGAGTAAAAGGGACGTTGGGGGTGAAGTTGGAGCTAATAAAGGGACTCATGCTTATTCTCTGGCTGTGTTGCCTTTGTGCCACGCCCCGGGTCATCACACATGCATCACAAATCAGTTGTTCTTGTGGGGAGGTGGGGCTGAGGCAATGAACAGGTCTGAGCAATGAATAGGTGGAAAGGGCAGTGGGCTTTTCTCCTATTCCTCCCCCCTCCGTCCCCAAAAAAACTCTGAGAAAGGCTCACTTTTACAACCTGCTACTGATGTTATTGTTTTAGAAGCCTATAAAAAGCCTTTAGATCCCATTAGCACGGATAATATGTTTTGGAAGAACTATACAGGTGGTCCTCATTTAGCAATCACAACTGGAGCCAGCATCACAGTTATGATGTGAAGTGGTCACAAAGCGAAACACTGACTATGCTTATAGTCTGACTTCAGCTCTCCTTTGTTTTGTGGGAGGGACAGTCCTGAAAAGGTCGCAAATGCGAGGATTGACTAGCAACGACTTTGTTTCATCACTATCATAACTGTGAACAGCCGCTGTCCGAAGCAGTTGCTAAACGAGGACTGCATGCCTGTACATGCTTTTCTAAGGCTTTGCTGATGGGCATGTCTTCAACAAAGCTGAAGTCTCTGCTGATTTTATCACATCACAAATCCATGCAATTTCCAGCTTCACTTGAATGAACGAATAACCTTTTCAAAAGGTGGCAGAAAAAGATGGTATCTAATAACTGAGACTTCTTTCAGATGAGGAAACACTAGAGGGCGGCTTTATCCATCATGAAATCATCTAACATTGCTACTGAACTGAATACATCCTGTGTTTACTTACAAGCATGCTAACTAAAAAAAACCTGTCCAGTTTTGGGGGGATTATAATGCTTCCCCCGCCCCTCTTTCCTGCTTTCATTGGAGAACCTTGTGGTTTGTCTACTCTATGTCTAACATAACTGACAGATAGAAGAGGGAAAAGAAAAGAACAGCAGTAAAAGCAAAGTAATGGGGATTTTAAAACACTAATCCACTTGCATATCTTTCTCTTTTTTTAAAAATCCAGTAATGTAATATAGTAACTTCAGATTATATGAGCAATGATAAAAAGAGTGGGTTTGGTCTAGTGCAGGGGTGTCAAACTGGATTTCTTTGAGGGCCGGATCCGCACCGTATTTCTCCTCTGCGGGCTGACCGGGAGGAGCGGGGGAGACAGGACGGAGGCCTCCTGCAGCACTTTGCTGGCCAAAATGGGGTGTGGGGGCAGTGTGGGTGGCCTGTGTTTGGCCTGCACAGCCTCCTGCAGCACTTTGCTGGCCAAAATGGGGTGGGGGGCATTTTTGGCCAGCAAAGTGTTGCAGCAGGCGCCTCCCCCATGCCCCATTTTGTCTGCCAGAGACACTGTGGGCCAGTCCTTTGCTATTTCCAGGCCTTGAGTTTGACACGCTTGGTCTAGTGGTTAAGATACCAGAATAGAAACCAGGAGACTGTGTAGCTGCCCTGCCCCCTGCCTCGCCTCACTTCATCCCGTGGGATGACAATCCCGCCCCTGCCGCACCCACCAGAGACCCCTGGATCCCTTCCCCAACTGCACCCGGTCCCCACAGGAACACAAGGGACATCAAACTGCCCATGCCCCTGGGCCATGCCTTGACCACACCCCTCCTCCTCCGCCCCCCAGTCCCTGGAGGACAAATACAATGCTGATCCGGGCCTCAATGAAATAAAGTTTGACACCTCTGGGCTTCATGATAAGCCAGTTGATCAATTCCCGTCTTAACCAATGGATTAACATTCAGCTGATCTTAGAAAAGCAGATCCTGCGGGAAAGCTCTAGGAGAAAAAAATACATATGAATAACAAACAGAAATATAATTGTACAAGCTATGTCTATCTCTGCATGGTTTCCCTCTGCCTCAAACAGATTTATCTCAAAAAGAGCCCGGTGCTGGAACTGACCCACTTACAGCATGAGATGATCTATGACCAAATGTGTTTTGAATGCAAGCAGAAACTCTTATGAAATTCAGTCTCTGCCAGCATCAGTGGAAAGCAACCTATCTTTCCCTGTCCTCTTAACATTTAGATTGGCAAAGCATACACTGGATTTTGCACGTCCCAAAGCTTTCCTATTTCAGAAAACATACTTTCTTTTGGGAAAATATGTAATTTAAAGAAAAGGATATTTAGATGTTACAATAAAAATGCTTGTTCGTTTTTTAAGGTTACAGAACAATACAGAAACAAGATGAAATAAACTTACAGAAAATATATTGAAACAAGTATAAAACCAAAAGAGTATAATTTATCAATTTCCAAATTTGAACGCCCATATTTTTAACATTATCCCTCTCCGGTCTTCCCTGTCTGCCTCCCCTCATATATTTATAATATTAACCAACTTTTCCATAAATGAATACGAAGCTCTCCAATAAGAGAGGTCAGATCACCTCCAATCTCTTCCTGCCTAAAAGCATGCAAACAAACATGATCTCTTTTTTTCTCCTTAGTTCCCTGACCAATGTTTCCTGTTGGTACCAGGCTGTCTTAATGTGTCAAGATAAAATATTTTTCACAAGATTACTTTTCCAACGAATTTTAATTGAAAAATTGATGAGGAAACAGATGGGAAAAATTAGGATTGTGGCTTGCTTGTTGTCAGGAAATACACTTCTTTGCTAGTTGCAGTTGAACAAACAGTGCATCATTAATTTCATATTAAGGTTGTGGTTTAATACATAGCACTGATTCTTGGCAACTGGCTATACCCAGGACAAAATATGCAATAGCCTAAAGGCATTAGGAAGTAGTTTTATATTTAATATTTATTAAATTTATTTTCTGAGCATCGTGCTATCCAGGTTTCTATTTATTGAAATGATGATAAAAGAAGCTAAGCGACGTTGGGGTTCAATGGACCAGCAGGATATCCCAAGCGCTATACGCTGGAGTAGAAAGGTGGGGAGGAAATCCTGTAGGAAGGCAAAGCCAGGAGGTCTAGTAGTTAAAGTGCTGGATTAGAAGCCAGGAGATCATGGGTTCAAGTTTTCCTTACTCACAGAAGCAATCCAGGGGTGGGTTCTAACTTACCTCGCCGCCGGTTCGCTGCCTCCCACGCCGTGTGGGAAAACCCCAAAAAAAATCCCCCCCAAAAAAGTCCGAAAACAAGATGGCAACTCATGAGCAGTGCCAGAAACCTGGCTTCTGCACATGCGCATGCGCAGAAGAAAAAAAATTCCCAAAAAAAATCCCTCACAAAAGAAATTTAAGAAAAGATGGCGGCACCCACATAGCAGAGGCGGCTCCGTGACATCACCAGCGGCCTATTACCTACTCGGTAGAACCGGTCTGAACAGGTAGGAACCCACCTCTGAAGCAATCTGCGTGTCTTTGGACTAGTTATTCTCTGTCAGTCCTAAGAAGGTAGTGGAAAACCAGCTCTGAAAATGTCACCTGGAAACTTGAAGGGACTTGTCTTTATAGTTACCAAGAGTGAGGACTGACCCAATGGATCATAACAAGAAGAAAGCAACAACAAATCACATTTACCAAAGGGGTATGGCAATGTACCAAGCTGAGCAAGGGTCAAGCTCAACTCAAAGGCGATAGCATTATTGATAGAAATAGTGTCCAAATGGTTTCCAAGAAAACTGGGGGAAACTATATACGATAGAAAGGTAAGGTTTAAATAAGTCATAAAATGGGTCTTTCCAGTCAAATCAATACTAGTAGTATTGTAGACTACCCACCCACCCCGCCCAATCCATTCTTTCATTAGAAATCTACCAAAAAGCCCTCTTGTACTTTGGGGCATTTGAATCTGGATGTGGACATTCAACTTGCTTCAAACCCTTCCTGCTTGGGATTCAAGCATAACCTATAAATATGTGTGTAACTGGACTCTGCCAAGAGCTTTGTCTTGAGACGTCTTTTCTTCTCATACAATTAATCAGAGCAGCTTATGCTTATGATCAAACCAGGGTTGTCTGACTGATATGAACAATGTAGAAAAGGATGGGTAATCCAATGTTCCCATCATAACTTCTGTGATACACCCATCATTCAGAATGAATCAAGAACATTCCAAACACATAACTATTTCTCCTGGTAAATACAATCTAAGCAAACATATATATATATATATTGGGTTCCTATCAAACAGAGTAATATGAAGATGGAAGGAATGATGACTTTCATTATGCTTGCTATCATTCCAAGGATGTTTGCCAGATAAATTAGGAAATTAAAAACTCATTCTAGCTTATTTGCCAGTAAGCATTACCCTTATTTCAATCTTTACCCAATTAAAGGTTGCTGATAAGGTTAGAGTATTTATAGGAGAACAAAGCTGTGTTGTGGCAATGCAGGAACTGAGGAGTAGACGGTTTGCTTGGTCCAAAGCAGCATCTTTCAACAATGTAAGTATTGGGGGAACTTTACCAGGTTAGTCGGGTTGGATGCTTGGGCACTTCAGCACTAAATTCATCCTAGACAATTGTATGGAAAAATAGCTAATTTATTTTTGTTTTAATTTGCTTTGAAGACGTTCTGCAAAGGCTACAGGTCTAAAAGGTGCTTTTTTCAAAAGGCAGCTGAACTTGTTTTTTCCTTTGAGAAGACTTTCGCTTCTAATCCACGAAGCTTCTTCAGTTCTGTTCAGAACTGAAGAAGCTTCTTGGATGAGAACCAAGGCCCCATCTCCTATACCAGAGGTCGGCAACCTTAAACACTCAAAGGGCCACAAAGGTCCTAACCGGAAGCCCCCCATTCAATTCTGGAGCCGACTGGAAGTCCAGTTCCCCACCATAGAGTCTCCTCCTAGCGCAGCGTCCTTTTTCCCTCTACCTGTCCTAACCGAAAGCTCTATCAATTGTGGAGCCGACTGGCGACAGGGAGCCACAGCAGAGGGATGAAAGAGCCACATGCGGCTCCAGAGCCATGGGTTGCTGACTCTTGTCCTATACATAATATGTGACTCCCAACAACAGAATATAACAAAGTTAGGAATCCTATAGGAAGTCTTAGACAATAGGTGGTTGGGCATCTTTTAAAATGCTTGAGTTAAAAGCTCTCTGGAAATAGAAGATATTAAATAATACATTCTTCTCCTTTCTGTGAAGGTTCTCTATTTTCAAGCCATGCCCCATTTGCTATCTGAACTGGTGCTGTCTGAATAGTTTACTATCTCATTCTCCTATCACTATAAATCAAGCCTCAAAGAGCATCGGATTATTCCAAGGGAAAACCAGCATGGTGCAAATATTCAAATTACGTTGGCATCTGAAAGAGGCATTAGCAAACATTCATTGTAGGCAGGGATGTAATCACAAGTCTAATAGAATTTCTATTTCTCCTGTGTTTCTGCATTCTTTTTTGCCTCTCCCCCCCCTCCTCCCGCATTTTATTTATTAATCACCTTCTGTTCTGTAATCTCTCTTCTTCTCCACGGGAAGGAGCTGTACCAGAGGTTCTTGCAAATTAAATGAAAGAAAAAGATGGTTATAGGGTTGATACTTAGTTTTATTCATGATGTTTCATTGCTTCATTTGTCTTTTCAGGTTTTTTATTATTATTATAAAGGTACATTGCTGTTAGCAGTAGGACTTTCATCCTCCTTCAATCCCATTAGCATTGCACCTTAAAAAAAATCTATGTGAAATACAAGTTTTAATGAATCATATGAAACAGTACACATATACAACCCGCTTAAAAACAACATGATGCAGAATGAAAGGTTTCATCAAAATTCTAAAGCTTGGGGAAATGGTAAAGTCAGACGGTAGCCCATAAGCCTCGATGGGGAAAGGATTTCAAACCTGGGTCACCAGCAGCCTGTGAGATCTTTAAGAGTCGTTATTTTTCAAGGTGGTTTGCAAAATAACTCAGCTGATTATTATACAACTCTTTGCTGTCTCTGCCCATCTCATGCAGGGAGAGGCATACAATAAATGAATTTGCAGTATGCTAAAGTTCCTTACATATGTGTCAGACTCCAATTCCCAGAATTCTGACTGAGATTCATGAGAAGACAAACTAATTTATCTGGAAGCAGGGTGCACTTTCTCCCAATGGCCCTTTGCTTATATATCAAGGTTAATGGATATTGATTGGTCGATTGGGTGGTTGGTTGATTGATTGAGAACTGCATTGACACAACATGCAATTTTCAGAAAATCCAAAGACAATAATTTTTGATTACTCATAAACATTGGTTTTTATTTTTATGCAGTATCATGACATCAGCGGTGACTGGACTTTGGCAGGTAGCTGTGGCAGTGATGATCTTGATTCATATGTCCGCATCACTTCCTTCATTGGAAAGGTAAAGTCATTTCTACAGCTCCAGGTTTCTGATTTTAGAGTTTGTTTAACCATTCAAAGATGATCTGATTTTAGCCAGAAAGTGATAGGCAACCTTTTCACAAATACTCGGGCGGCTGCCTTAATTCCCCAGATGAGCATCAAGCAATGTTGGCATTCAAGGGGATACTTTTCATTGTTCATGATGCATTTGGACAGTCTGATAAATGCTTGATTGATCACCCATATCATCTCTGTAAATTTGCAAAAAGAGGACAGAAGGAGAGGAAAGACAGGCTATGAGAGATATTGAAATCGGATTAATTTTGAATACTCAGCATCTGTTCACCATCTGAAAACTATTGAATATTCAGATTATATATTGGGACAGATGTGTTAGTCACTAATTCTAACTTTCTCCTGTGCTTCACATCCAAACCAGTGGCTGATTAACAGGACATGGGGTTTTTTTCTGCATGGCTAAAAGTCCAGGAAGACGACTGCCATATTTGAAGCACTATAGTATACATTGCAGTTCAATTAATTCAAAATATAAGTGGTTGAAGAAATACAATACTTTATCAGAGAAATACAAATGAGTTGAAATATTACTTATTTTGTAGTTCTAAGTTAAACAAACACTGCAGAAAGAAAAGTGTTATGATAAACATATGAACAACAGTCTATCTTCCAAATTGACAGGTTATTCTTCCTTTCTCAAAAGAAAAAAGACACAAACATTTTCCTTCTCCAGACATGCTTTTAATCCAATTGCACATGTTCAGTTGCTAAACTCTAGAGAACCTGGTTTAAGAAACAAGAATAAAAATTGAAAGAGAGGTAATATATTATATGAGCCTTATAACTCCAATTCTTTAGCTGCATGGAGTCAACATTAAAGTCCCTTCCCCCTCTTTTTAAAAAATCTGGGGAATAACAAAAGTCCAAACATTGGTGGATTAGGTTTTATATAGCAGAGGAATGATATATAATGTTTGTTATCACAGAGATAGTGAAAATTGCAAGTACAAAGTATACAGTAACTCAGAGTTATTCTTTGCAATCCCAGACACCAGCGGCAAATTGAACTCAAATTGATGCATGATGCAGGAATGAGAAGAGAATATGAAAAAGCTGCCAAGTTACTTGAAACACTGATGAATTACAAGCGCAGGTAAAAAAGAAAGAAAGAAAAATAAAACTTGCTGAACTATTTATAATCATAGACAGGTAGCACCTACCTGTATTTACTTGACAGATGTATGAAGGATCTCAAATGTTTCCCAAATGTTTAGATCATTATTATGATTCTTGAAGAAGATGATAAATGTATCTCCCTTCCTCCCTTTCTCAACCCTTGAGCAAGAACTCTGCAAATAATAGCAGATGAATCAATTAATATATAGGGAATGACAGAAATTCTGGGAGCTTCAGATCTAATATGTGAAGGACAGTAAGCTGGAGAAATATGCTTCAGGAGATCAGGAGTATCCTTAGCTTTGAAGATTGGGAATTAAATAGTTTTCTAGGAATTATTTCTATGTCGTGTACCATATGCATTATCTTACAATTTACACCTGCTTTTGGGTGGATGGGGTGAGAGTTTTTACAGAAGAGGGAAGAATTACAACAAATAGATAGTTCTCAACTTAAAACAGTTCGTTTAGTGACCATTCAAAGTTACAACAGACTGAAAAATGTGACTTAGGACCGTTTTTCAGAGTTACAACCTGTGCAGCCTAATTACATGATAGTGTGATTAAAAATTCTAATTCTTGGCAACTGATTCATATTTATGACCGTTGCTGTGTCCCAAGATCGTGGGATCACCCTTTGCAACCTTCTCACAAGCAAAGCCAATGGGGAAGTCAGGTTCATTTAACAACCAGGTTACTAACTGGTCAGCTGCGGCGATTCACTTAACAACTGTCAGAAAAAGTTGCAAAATGGGGCAAAACTCCCTTAACAAATATTTCACTTAACAACAGAAATTTTGGGCTCAATTGTAGTCATTGGTTAAGGACTACCTGTACATGGGTACATATTGGCAGAGTGGGTTTTCTTAGCTTTAACAACACACCTGTGGCTCTTCCCTTGTACACAAGCATCCCGAGTACATCTGGAGCAGAGGAGGACTCTGACGTCTTTGATAAAGATGCCAGAGATTCATGGAGTTCAGAAGACAAACTTCTTAAGTTGAAGACCTGTTTGCAATATGTACAGAATCTTGATGCAAGGTAAGAGCAACGGAAGGCCTTAGCCAACTGCTGATCTTGGAATTTGAAAATGTTGAGAACTAGGAAGGAAATAACCGGAATCATGAGACTGAATGCTTTTGTAACATTAGGAAGGTCAAATTTGAGGAGACCAGCCACAAAACTAATATCAAATTGCCCCATTCTTATCAAACATCCATGGAAGCAACTGCAACTGTATCGTCTAGGTAGTTCTCATTTAGCAGCAGCCTCGTAAAGCAACCATTTGCAATTGTGAGATGATTAAAAAATAATAATTGTGCAACCAATCCTTGCATTTTTGATCTTCATAGATCTATAAAGCAAAGGACAGCAGAATGAAGATCATAAGCTGTGGTTTCACTTAGCAATGGTTTCACTTAATAACAGAATTGCTGGTCCCAATTGTGGTCACTCAACAAGGACTGCCAGTATTTGCTCTTTGGCTGATGAATTTTCTGAGTTAAAGTATAATATGTTTTGCATTCTATGCAACCAGTTTAAAATTGTCACTTGCCACAATATACTTACATATTGCTCTTATCCTACAAATAGACTAAGGTTATTTCTCATTCAGCCCCAAGCACATCATCTCTCCTTGCTGTTCTATACCGACTGATCCCAGGCCTTCTTAGTAACATTTCAAACCAGGAATATTGGGGTCAACAAAAACGCCTCTTATTTTCCTGCCAAAAGGAAGGTACAAAAGCTGAATCAACTCTATTGATTCACCAACTTTATTGGCATCAAAGCCGGTGCAAATTATATTGTCTACGAACAGATTGTACTGAAGTCTTATGCAGAATCCCAAAGAAGGAAGGTGCTGGGCTGTGGAATAGGAACAATAGCCAATATGGAAATAATTAAGTAACCCTCCTCCCCAGAGGTGGGTTCCTACCAGCTTGGACCGGTTCTACTGAGTAGGTAGTAGGCCACTGGTGACGTCACAGAGCCAGTTCTGCTCTGTGGGTGCCGCCATCTTTTTTTAATTATTATTATTTTGGGGGGAAATGTTTTTTGCTTTTTTTCCCCTTCTGTGCATGCGCAGAAGGTGAGTTTTCAGCACTGTACATGCGCTGCCATCTTGTTTTTGCCCTTTTTTTTGAATTTTCGGTTTTTTTTTCTACTGCGCATGCACGCACCCACGCGGTGTGAGAGGCAGCGAACCAGTGGTGAGGTAAGTTAGAACCCACCCCTGCTCCTCCCTGTCTCTCCATTGGTCAACACTGGGGCTTCTTGAACTTCTCAGTTCATTGCAGTGTAATGGGAAAAAAACCTCCCCTGTCCACATTGCAAGAAAGGTGACCACATAAGAGCATAAATAACTTGCAACTTCAGCTATTAGTTGTGTATTAAGAAACATAGGGCATTACTTGGCTAGTCACCTGTACAAGGTACTCTTTATTATCCTGCTCTTTCTCTGAATTTTGTTTGTAGTGACAAAGAAGTGTAGGTCTGTTGCTGGGATTCAGGTCAGGGACTAGGGTTTCAGGAAGATGGAGGGACTTGAGGTTACAGAGCAGGAAAATATGATTTCAAAAATGGATGAGGAGTGGAATATCTCATCTCCTGCTTCTGGATGTGAAGGTGAAGCCAGAGATGGCTCAGAAAGGCTGGCAGAGGCAGTGACATTGGGAAAACAACCAATAGCACTTCCCCCCAGCCACTAACCTTCAGTTTTATGCCAATATGCAATTGTCCTCCCTGTCAGACTACATCTTCCGATGAGTCAGTCAGTACTCCCTCGCCCAGTCAAAGTCCTGCCCCACTGCACGTTGCTCTGTGCTCTCACTGAATTTCCTTGTGGCCGTGAGAAAACAACAACCTTCAACAGCCCATGGTACTACAGGAGTGTGGCAAAACTGTTTCTTGTAGCGACTGTGGATCATACAGGGGTGATGGTTGAGTCCTGAGGGGGAAATTCGCAGGGGTTGAGAGGCAGGATGAGCTAGGAATTTCTACCATGTGGGCGCCTGTCCCAGAGCAGGCAGAAATATTACAGATCTGTCTTTGCAGTAAACACAGCCGTGGTGGCGCAGTGGTTAGAGTACAGTACTTCAGGCTACTTCTGCTGACTGCCAGCTGCCTGCAATTTGGTAGTTCAAATTTCACCAGGCTCAAGGTTGACTCAGACTTCCATCCTTCCGAGGTCGGTAAAATGAGGACCCAGATTGTTGGGGGCAATAGGCTGATTCTGTAAAACCACTTAGAGATGGCTGTAAAAGCACTGTGAAGTGGTATCTAAGTCTAAGTGCTATTGCTATTCCTTCTGGAGCAGAGCTTGAGTCAACAAATCACACTTTCTCAGGGTCTACCATACTGTGGGAATCCCGGCCTACAGCTTTCCCTGTTTGGTTTCCCATGAGTTAAGACTGTGAGAGAAGGTTCAGTAAACAAACAGGCAGATGGAGGAGAAGCTATCCTGTAGAGGATGTTTAGTAACGATGGGATGTCAGAGGATTGCAGGAATGTCAACCAATCCCAATTGTAATTCTGTTTTATCTGATGACAGCTTTTCAGACAGAACAGCCGATGGTGCAGTTGAGACCTTGATACACTCCATTTGCCAACTGATTTCAAAACTGAAAGAAGCGTCTGGAGCAGCTGTTCCTGGAAGTCAAGAGTGAAGCATCCAGTAGTGGGAGAATTCTAACACAAGGAAATTGCCACTTGTGTTTGTCTTGTGTAAAAGAAGATAGTTTCAGAAGAAACAAATGGCTAAACATATGAAATTGTTTTAGATAGTGCTGTTCAGATTCTGTAAATTAAGGAGAATGGAACATGGGAAAAAATAGATTTAGATTTTAGAAGAAATCAAAGACATCAATCATTCTTTTGTCTCCTTTCAGCTTCTCCAAATTCTAATAAAAGCAAGAAACAAAAAAATCTCTATTATTATTTTGCTTGTGATGCTCAGTTACTAAACCTAGCAAAATAAAGTTTATTTGTAAACTAGACATATTCTCATTAAGATAAGCATTTAAAAGATATTGTGAAGTAAATAACAAAGGGGGCCAGACAACCCTGTGTGGTCTCTGGCTTCCAGTTTGCTTGACTGGTAGATAAAGCCTGGCCTTTAAAAAAACTCCCGGCAAAATGAATAAGTTAAATAATTCTAATCTATCTAGAGAAAGCATCAAAATATCTTTATGCTATGCTGATTTGTATGCTGCATAGGAATATTAGCCTGAGTTTCAGTTCATTTCCAAGAAGCAACAATTCTGCCAAATTACTTTTATGTCATAGCACGAATCCAGAAACTTTGCATCCACCAGCCTAATCTGCAACCACTTGCCTTGATGGGTACTTCCTCAACACCCCCATCAACTTTTTAAAAAGTTTTTTTAATTGAAAATACAATTAAAACCACTGGACATGGCATGACTTCCCTGGTTTAAACAGTTCCATCAAGTTATACCTTACAGTAAAGCAAGGGTGGGTTCTAACTTATCTCGTCACCAGTTCACTGCCTCCCAGCGCCACTGGGTGCGCCTTGTGGGCACGTGCATGTGCGGTAGAAAAGAAATCCAAAAAATTCCCCCCCAAAAAGAGGCCAAAAACAAGATGGCTACACATGCACAGTGCCGAAAACTCATCTTCTGCGCATGCGCAGAAGAAGAAAAAACCGAAAAAAATTCAAAAAAATGTTCACCCTAAAA
>JANHFT010005547.1:33811-57246 GCA_032467955.1 Pseudoxenodon macrops
CAGTTACTGCTATTAAGCCTGGTTTCACCCAGTCTATATGTGTACTTTTGGTTTTTCTTGCCTAAGTGTAAGACTTTTGTTGTGTATCCAATCCACCCGGCAACCCGGAAACACCACCCATTGGCTGCCGTCTAACAGCTTGGTTGGCAGGAACTTTCGGCCACTGTTATTGGCCGCCCATATTTATATAGCGGCTGCTTGCTAAGTTGTTGTTGCCGGTTCCTGTCATAGTTGTGGACAGCTGTTCCCTTAATAAAGGGCTTGTTACTTTCCACACGTCTTGCCTCAGTGATTGCCCCTTGTTCTCCCGAGTTAGAACACTGGCAATGAGGGTGGGATCACTGAGGAGACATTGATGCTGGTCACTCAGATTGAGCTGTTTTTTGCCTTGTTCAAGGCGACCTAGTTTGGGCCTGCCCATCCTTGTAAGGATGGCTGCTCCAGCTACTTTCACTCCCTATTAATGGCAACCGAGACCTGGGACACTTACGTGGAGCGCTTCAAATGCTTTTTACAAGCAAACGATTACACGGAGCTCTCCAGCGACCATAAGCGGGCATATTTCCTCAACGTCTGTGACCTGCAGATCTTTGCAAAAGCCAAAGTCCTGGTCACCCCCCCAGCCTGTCTATGCCATCACCTGGGACATCTTGCTCCGAAAACTACAGGGGCATTATTCGCTGGCACCTTCCCACATCTCCCGGCGTTTTGCATTCTGGCAAAGAATACAGAAGGAGGGGGAGTCCATCAATCAGTACATGGCGTCTCTCCGGACAGCAGTCAACCACTGTGAATTCCACAATCTTGATGATTCCCTCCTCAAGCAACTGATTTGCGGGGTGAGGGATCTGCGCTTACAACACCATCTCCTAGCCTGAAAGGACATCTCCTTGCAGTCAGCCATCGACAAAGCATGCACTTCGGAGATGTCAGAGAGATCCACGGCTGAGATGCATCGCACGCTAGCAGCCATTACCTCAGAGCTCTCCTTAACTGTCCACCACAGCGACGCTGAATCTATTGACCCCTCAGACAATGAGGATGATGTAAATAGCCTCAAGACTTCACAGGGGGGCAAGAGAAATGCGGGAAGGAAGTCACAGCCAGTGCCTTGCCTCAGCTGCAGGGAGAACCAGCCAAGGTCTGCCTGCTGCTTCAGAACTGCTGTTTGCCGTCAATGCGGAAAGAAAGGACACGTAGCAAAGATCTGCCTCTCGTCTAACCCACAGAATGGCCCCCGCTCAGCCAGAAGATCCGATACCAACTACAAAGTGAGGGGAGACTGTTTTACCATTTACCGGGACAATGACCACCCTGAGGTATCTGTTAGCCATTTTCCAATGAACGGCCAAAAGAAAATCCATCTAATTGTCCTATTAGAGGGTTTGCCCTGTCAGATGAAGTTGGACACAGGCTCTTCTAAGTCTATCATATTCTGGTCCACCCTCAGACAACTTATCCACGACCTGAAACAGAAAAGCCTTGCCCACTGTAGGACACTCCTGCATGATTACCAAGGGAATACCATTCCTGTCATAGGGAAGGGAAATTTCCTTATAGAAAAGGGACACTTTAAATGGCATCTTCCCTTGATTGTAGTGAAGGGGAATCTGCCCACTTTGTTAGGCCTTGATTGGTTCCAGTCACTTGGCCTCAAGGTGGCGGGCATCCATAACACCACTTCCTGTGACCTCCAAACCCTAGTCTCCAAATTCGCTGATGTTTTGTGTTATGTCTCCTAATTATGTACATATGTTTAACCAACGTGCCGGCAAGCTATGCCGCTGTCAAAGCCCTCAGTTCTTGGTGCCAGAATGCTGCTCTCTGATTGGTCCACCGTCTGACAGCCCGCACTATATAAAGAGCTGTCAGACGGGAGCTGGCGCCGGGTTTCCTCACTACTGTTTCAACTTTGCCTCGTCTGTTAGATCTTGTTAGCAATAAAGGTTGTTGTTCATCAACGACCAGTCTCGGCTCAGTGATTGCCCACGCTCAGTATCTAACACTGGCGACGAAGGTGGGACACTCCTGAGGAGACAGCTGAGTCACTAAGCTGAAAGGGAGAGCAGACAGACTCCCTAGTCACTGAGGCAAATGGAAAGAAATTTTTTTTAACTGCTGTTCTTCTCAGAATGGCTTCTCTCAGCCCTTTTTCGGCATTTAACCCGGCCACTGAAAATTGGGACGCATATCTGGAGAAGTTCGAATGCTTTTTGAAGGCAAATAACCTAACGGACATCGATAGCTCCAGGAAACAAGCACATTTCCTGAACGCTTGTGGAAATGAGATGTTTGGGACGGCCAGAGCTTTGGCAGCCCCACTGTCGGTGTTCTCGGTACCTTGGGAAGTGCTCCTGTTAAAGCTGAAGAATCACTACTCTCCAACATCGTCAAACATCTCCAAAAGGGTCGCTTTTCTGCAAGTAATACAGAGAGATGGTGAGTCTATCAGCCACTATATAGCCTCCCTCAGAACTGCCGCTTAGAATGCGATTTCCCGGATCTGGACGACTCCCTCCTAGAACAACTGGTGTGTGGAGTGAAAGATCCTAGACTACGGAGGCGTCTGCTATCTAAAACTGAATTGTCCCTTCACATCGCCCTGGAAGAGGCTCGTGCCTCAGAAATGTCTGACCGCTCATCCGCGGAGATTCAAAGGTCTTATTCCTTGCTCCATCCGACTTTCCAGTCATCGTTTGTCCATCGCGAACTAGACGAATACCTCGACGAAATAACTGAGGAGGATGAAGATGACATCAACCGCCTCAGAACGTCAAACAGAAATTGGGTTTCCCTCAGAGGAATTCCCCAAAATCCTTGTGGCGGCTGCGGAGGCAACCACCTTAGATCAAACTGCAGATTCAAGGGTGCCAGCTGCCTACAATGCGGAAAGATTGGACATTTGGCCAGGGTTTGCCGAGCCGCCTTGTCGGCCTCACATCCTTCATCTGACAGACAATTCCGGGGGTGCCAATTGCCCAAACCGTTCCAACAGCGAAGCAGGGGTATTTGTTTTGCATCAGTAAATCGCCAAAATGATTGCGAAGAGGCTGTAATCCACTATTCAACCGAGGGACGCAAAGAAAAAATGTACCTCACGATTCGCATACAGGGCAGCCCATGCAAGATGGAAATTGACACTGGGTCATCCAGATCCATCATATCATGGGCTACCCTCAAGAAGTTGATGCCTGCTTTGACACAGAGTAGCCTAAATCCATGTGCTACCAGACTAAGGGACTACCAAGGGTCCACCATTCCTGTCCTAGGACAAGGGTAAATTTCATATAACCACTTCTAATTTTTCAGGGAAGCTGCAGCTCATCGTGGTCGATGGCAACTTTCCAAGCCTCATCGGACTGGACTGGTTCGAGCCTCTCGGACTGGCTGTCTCGGGTGTGCACGCAACGTCGTTTGAAGGGTTCGAACACCTGGTAACTGAATTCGCTGACGTGTTTGATGGACAGCTTGGTAAATATAACAGCACCCCTATCTCATTTAGTTTGGACCCCCTGGTAGCGCCTGTCTGCCTTAAGCCAAGAAGAGTGCCTTTCGCACTCAAGCCTCGGTTGGACACTGAGCTTGATAAATTAATAGCACAGGGTGTCCTAGAGCCAGTGGATCACTCTCCATGGGAAACCCTCATAGTAATTCCAATTAAGCCTGATGGGTCACTTTGTATTTGTGCTGACTACAAATGCTCAATAAATAAGGCCCTCCAAGCACATTCCTACCCTGTTCCGGTAGTCCAGCACGTCCTTCACTCGCTTGGCCAAGGGAAATTTTTTGCAAAATTAGATCTGGCCCAGGCATATCAACAGCTGCCTGTTGATGAGGCTACGGCCCTGGCCCAGACTATTGTCACTCATAGGGGGGCATTTAAATGCTGCCGGCTACAATTTGGGGTAAGCGTAGCCCCAGGAAGTTTTCAAAGTCTGATGGAACGATTGCTCCAAGGGATCCAAGGCATCGTCCCCTATTTCGACGACGTCTTGGTATCTACAACGTCCCATGCAGACCTCAATGCCAAATTAAGGAAAGTGCTAATGAAATTTAGAGAAGCAGGGTTAAAACTCAAACGCGAGAAGTGCAGACTAGGGGTATCCCAAGTAGAATTCCTTGATTTTCTAACTGACTCCGAGGGGATTCACCCAACCCCCTCGAAGATCGATGCCATTAAACGAGCCCCAACCCCCCACTAACCGGGCGGAATTACAAGCTTTCCTAGGGCTCCTTAATTTCTATGCAGTTTTTCTGCCACATAAGGCATCTATTGCAGAGCCTCTGCGTCGACTGCTAGATATAAAAAAATCCATGGGTCTGGGGCCTGAAAGAGGATAATTCTTTTAAAAATGTCAAAGACCTCTTGACATCCTCTGCAGTTTTGGTCCAATACGACCCTGTCCTATCACTGTCCTTGGCTTGCGACGCATCACCATTTGGTGTGGGCGCAGTGATAAGCCACCAACTCCCTAATGGATCTGAGGCTCCTATAGCCTATTTTCTCACAGCTTGTCCAGTGCTGAACAAAGTTATAGCCAGCTGGACAAGGAGGCCCTTGCTGCTGTAGCAGGGATCAAAAGGTTTCACAACTACCTTTACAGTCGCCGTTTTACCCTATATACGGATCATAAGCCCCTTTTGGGCCTGATCGCAGGGGACAGACAAACCCCTCAAGTCCTTTCTCCACGACTAACCCGATGGTCAGAATTCTTAGCTGCCTATAGCTATAACCTGCAATACAGGCCAAGGAAAGACCTAGGGCATGCTGATGCCCTCAGCTGATGCCCTCTGCCTACATTGGTTTCCGACCCCGCACCCATGTCTTCAGTGATGCTAATTGAGGAAATGAGTTTACCCATTACAGCTGTCTAAAAACGCCCAGCTGTCACAAGTTCTAGATTGGGTAAGAAGGGGGTGACCACTAAGCGAGACAGACGCTGTATATCGGCCATACCCTCAACAGTTGCCCTACCGAGTCTCAGCGACGGTGCAGGAATCAACGCCCCTTCAAGTGAAGTCCGAAGGGAGCCTCCGGAGAAGTTCATCCAGACTAGGCCCGAAAAAGAAGCTCCAGCCGCTCCGTGAAGATCGCAGCGCGTCCGCCGCCCTCCAGCTTACTTAAAAGACTACGCATGCGCCATCCAAGGGGGGAGGGGTGTTATGTCCCGTGTTTATGCTAATCAACATGCTGGCTATCCACGCCGCTGTCAAAGCCCTCAGTTCTTGGCGCCAGAACACTGCCCTCTGATTGGCCGACTGTCTGACAGCCCACACTATATAAAGAGCTGTCAGACGAGAGCCGGCGCCGGGTTTTCTCACTACTGTTCGAAGTTTGCCTCGTCTGTTAGAGCTTGTTAGAAATAAAGGTTGTTGTTCAGAAACGACCAGTCTCGGCTCAGTGATTGCCCACGCTCAGTATATAACAGTAACAAAGAGTGTTTATTTTATCACTTTGCTGCCCATCTACTGGCTGTATAGATTTTGTGTAGCTCAGAAGTAGTAGTTCTAGGCTAAAGTACTCTGCACATGCTAAGACTAAAGTCAACCTTTGCTATTACTTCATAAGTTCCTGGACTGACCTTGAATATAACCTTTCCCTCGTCCTTTTGTTTTGCTTATGGTTGCAAACATCTGTGCAATTGCAAGAGGCCAGCAAAGAATTAAGTTGTCTGTATTTTGGCTGCCATCTTGCATTGTCAGAATGCTTGCAGTCCAGATCTGTCAGCCTTACTTAGCCCCAGTCCCAGTCCAGATCTGTTAGCCCCAGTATGCAGAAGAGGCTGAAGGCAGAAATCCTAAACTTGTACGTTCAGGGTTGAGACTTTGGAAAAAGTGCAAAGAAGAACAACTAACATGATTAAGAGCCCGGAGACAAAAACATATGAAGAATGGTTGTGGGAATGGCCAATCTAGAGAAAATAAAGAGTAGGCATGACATGATAGCAGTGTTCCAGTATTTGAGGGTTTGCCACAAAGAAGAGGGGTTCAACTTATTTTCCAAAGCACCAGAAGGCAAGACAAGAAACAATGGATGGAACCTAATCCAAGGAGAGAAGCAACCTGGAATTAAGGAGAAACTTCCTTACAGTGAGGACAATTAACCAGTGGAAGAACTTACCTTCAGAAGTTGTAGGTGTTTCATCACTGGAAGTTTTCAAGAAGAGACTGAACCTGTCTCAAATTGTATAGGATCTCTTGCTTGAACAGGGGATTAGACTAGAAGACCTCCAAGGTCCCTTCCAGCTCTAATCTGATTGTGTAATCATTGAACATGGAAGAACTGCCTACTGAGCAGATGGCCAGTGATGGCAGCAATAATCTGCCCTGCAAGGCAGGTGAAACTGACAAATGCTTTCAGCAAATGATGGCAGTAAATAAGTCATAAATAAGTGAATCAATAAACTGGGATGCAAAGGTTAAACTACTGTGTCAGTTCACAGTAATTTGCAACATTATTTCCTCCTTGAACAGTGAAGGGAAGATGCATCGTGACAACACATGAAGAAAAGTGGATGGACTGTTTTCCCGTAATTCTTGGATTTGTCTCTTGTCTGCTTGATGGCTTCTCCCAGGCCGTTTTGTTCTTCTGTGCTCTTCCTCTTGCTATCAGTAACACAGGTTGAGACCCAGAGTGCAGGTAAGTTGCTAAGGATGGGCAAAGCTTTCTCTGTAGGATCAAATGTTTAAATGTGGTGATTGGGAATTGCTTACATTAAGTTATTCCAACACAGACAAAAAATAATCGAGACTCTTAATGTGCAAATCTGGATGTGATATATATAACAAGCACAAACATATTTACATGTGCACACATTCTGGACTTACTTAAAAGAAATGCAGATCATGTTCACCCAGAGTTTACTGTCTTGAAAGATAGCATAAAGACAGTACTTTGTCAAGGGAAGAAAATGTTAACTGTTAAGTTAATAGTTTAAACTTTAATAAAAGTTTTCAAGAGTCTAGACGAACATTTTAAAGCAACACCTCAATTTCAAAAGTGACTTTGTTTCATGTTTACTTAACGAGTTATGTAAATAATTAATTTAAAATAATTACATGAAAAAGATGAAAGAATGCCCACACTGGTTATTTTCTTAGATTTAGATTGTCCACGTTGCAAGCTAGTAGATGATTTCAGAAGGAAGTTGATAAGCTAATTGTTCTCTGACATTACATAAGCTTTGACATGCATGTACTTGGACCTCATGTTGGATAAAATGATTATTAGAAAACTATCTTACCAACTTTCCCGTTGCAGTGAAATTTGGCATAAACTCATCACAAGTGATATACTGGCATGGAACAAAATTAGGGCTTCCAGAGTAAGGCTCTAAAATCCAATAGATATAACATTATTTTGGCTGCCAATTCGATCTAATAATAGCCCTAATAAAATAGTAGCTATATTCAAAGTGTGAATTCTTATGACTCTGTTTATTAAATTAATGCTTCTGTCGATATAATCTATTTTCTTCCGTTTTTTCAGAATGTTCTGTAGACCACCGTTTTGTGGAAATAAAGGAGAATAATGATCCAGGGCTGGTGGTGCTTAACATTCATGCTAGTCCTGGCATTATAGTCACAATTAAACCTTCTCCAGAAGCAAATTCTACCTCTGAATGGTTTGAAATAAAGGACTCACAACTCATCCTGAAAAAGTCTGTGGATTATGAGGTAATAGAATTGGGGGCGCAGAAAGCCTTAAAACCAGCGGGACATGGATTTCAGGGAAGCTTTTCCAACCTAGCCCTCTCCAGATCACTGGATCTTTAATCCCCTGATGGGAACTGTAATCCAACTATTTATAGGGAATGCAAGCTTGGGGAAGGCTGGTCTAGGATTTGCTGCTCAGCCAATCCCGTGATGGGATTGGGTATATGTGTATAAAGACTGTGTAAAATGCAAGTGAATTGACACAAGGGACACACAGTAAAACTAATCTATAGTAAGATGTAATTAATATATAGGTATTAGTAAGTACAGGGACGTGGTGGCTCAGTGGCTAAGGTGCTGAGCTTGTCAATCAGAAAGATCGGCAGTTTGGCGGTTCGAATCCCTAGTGCCACCTAATGGAGTGAGCTCCCGTTACTTGTCCCAGCTTCTGCCAAACTACCGTAGCAGTTTGAAAGCATGTAAAAATGCAAATAGAAAAATAGGGACCACCTTTGGTGGGAAGGTAACAGCGTTCCATGCACCTTCGGTGCTTAGTCATGCCAGCCACATGACCACGGAGATGTCTTCAGACAGTGCTGGCTCTTCGGCTTTGAAATGGAGATGAGCATCGTCCCCTAGAGTTGGGAATGACTAGCATATATGTGCAAGGGGAACCTTTACCTTTATTAGTAAGTAGTGTTTATCAGTTGTCCCAAAGTTATTTCTTCCTAGCCCAAAGATTGTAGATAAGTGTCAATGTATCTTGGTAAAGTTAGTTGAAAACTCCCAGTGTTCCCTCCTCTCTGTACAGGTATACAATCTACCAAGTTTAAAGAAAGTGGAGAGGCCCAAGGAAGAGTTTAGCTCTTCTGGAAGGCATATGGCAGTCCCGAGCCTCACCTGCCTATAATATGAGGAGGCCTCTGCCTTCCTAAGACTTCTCCAATGATTCATATGCAAGGAAATCCCTCCCAACTGAGCTGATATTGTAAAGCAGGGGCAATGTGGGATAACCTAATACATTTAGCTAGGATGGTTAAAAATCTAGAGAGGTTCCATTTTCACAGCATGCTAAATTTGGTTAAGGGTAATTTTGGTTGAGCTTTTGTGACTCCAACCCATCACTTTTTGGGAGCTCAGAAGATGAATTAATTCAATAATTTGTTTTAATATGCTCTATGAACACAACCTATCAGTGGAAAGGAGCCAGTACAGTTAGTCCAGTTCATTTAGTGACAGTTTCAATGGCAGTAAAAAAAGTATCTTATGGCCATTTTTTACACTTACGACCGTTGCAACATCCCCATGGTCACATGATCAAAATCCAGATGCTTGGCAACTGGTTCATACTTATGACGGTTGCAGTGTCCCGGGGTCATGTGATTCCCTTTGACAACGAGAATGGGGAAGCCAAATTCACTTAACAACCAGGTTACTAATTTAACAACCGCAGTGATTCACTTAACCGCTGTAGAAAGAAAGTTCGCAAAATGGGGCAAATTCACTTAACAACGGTCTCACTTCCTAGCAGAAATGGTGGAGGACTGTCTGTTCTTCAAGTGGAAGATTTTGAATGCTCCAACACTGGAAGTTTTTAAGAAGATGTTGGATAACCATTTGTCTGAAGTGGTGTAGGGTTTCCTGCCTAGGCAAGGGGTTGGACTACAAGACCTCCAAGGTCCCTTCCAACTCTGTTATTCTAATTCTAATTCTAAAGGTGTTCACTACCTCTCATTCTCTTTGCTGCCTGAGACCAGTGAAAACCACTTTGCATACTAAAAGTGTCCCCTGTGCTCGTTAGGTGTATGTAATTTCCCTAGCAGCATACTGTATGAAAATTTGAAACCAAGCGGCACGAAAGCTCCTCATCCTCTCTCAGAGTTAAACATTATCCACCTTTGATATTGTAAGTCAGGAGCCTGCTTATTTTTGTACTAGTTCAACCTCTGAGCAGCTGTTTTCAGTGCTCCCAGTGTGCTGGGTGGGCCAAATGGAAACCTGTTCCCCTTTTCATCAATTGACCCTGCTTTCTACTCTTGAAGGTTTCAAATAGGAGCACAGAATAAGAACAGAGATTCAGAGACCTGGAAACCTGGAGTAATTGCTAGACGGACTGCACTCTTCTATGAAAGAGTGTAAATCTTTAAAGAACAGTACAGCAATAGAGAAACCAAAGATATTTTCTTTTCTGCAATACCATTAGAGTACTTTTTTTTTGTTTCATTTACTGTTGAAAAGGGAATTCAAATTAAACTCAGAAAAAAGAAATAGGGAGAAAGAATAAAAAGTACACAGAAAGAAAAGAAGAAGAAAGTAAGGCAGAGGAAAAGAAAAGAAATATGTAAAAACCGACTTCCAATCTTCACCATAACAAGTAAATACACATTTGATAACTCTTCATCCCCATAACTGCAAACAAATATCTCTTCTTCCCATAACCCTTCTATATGCAAAATCATAAATCATCAACTTTTCAGTCCCGCTGTCAGCAAAAAGTCTATAAAGGACTACCAGAGTTTTATAAATTATGTTTTATTTTAACGTTCAACTTTATATTCTTTTACTTCTGTCCATCTTGATTTTTAATGAATTCAGGTGTTGTTGTAGGATTTGGCTTCTTTTCCATTTTTCTTTTTCCCATCACAGAACCTTCCTAAAAGTTTTAGAAAACCTCCTTTGTAAATCCTGTAAAAAATAATAATCCAGATTATTGTCTTGGTTTATCATTTGTATTTCCCCATTGATTTTCAAAGCTTTAACCAGCCCTTTTTGAATATCCAATAAAAAGTCCTTATCAGGGTCATTCTCTTGGCTTGCCATTTGTAATACCACTTTAATTGCTTTCTCCAATGTGTAATTCACACTGTTTTATATTTCAACCTGGATTTTCAAAACTTTAACAACCTTATTTTGTGTACCCAGTAATAGGTCCTTATCAGATTCTCTTCATTTATTATTTGTAATTTCCCTTTAACTGCCTTTCCTATCTTTTCCAAATAATTTTATTAAACATTTTGGATAAAGCTATAAAAGATAATATAGACTAAAAAAGAGAACAAAAGCAATACAAAAAATGATGTGTGTGTGTGTGTGTATATATATATATAATATCTCTCCTCCCTCCTCCCCACAAAAAAGGAGTTCCTATTCTCTTTGTGACAGACTACATAAACAAGTCTGTGTTCTCTTCCCCTCCCCTTAGCTAATCCATATAAACTCTTCATCGCATAAACCATCTCTCAACAATAGGCAAATCAAATAAGTAACATCTTCTTCAATCCAGTAATCAGGAAAACATTCAAACAGAACTTTTAACAAGAATTAATATGTATAAAACTCATCATTCCATATCTTGCCTCTTACCTATAACAAAATCCCATTTAAAAGTCCTGAAATGATGCTAATATCCTATTATAAACCAAAAAAATTAAAAATCTTTAGCACTTTAAATAGTTTCTCTTAAATCCACCAAAGGGAAATTATTCGTTATTCTTGGGGATTTTTTCTTCTTGATTTTCAGAACCTCATCTAGTGTATCTGGTAACAAATTTTCATTTAAAGTTTTATTCATATCGTCCTCAAATAAATTTTGCTGCATATCTCGTTTAGTGACATCTTCATTTTTTAACAAATTGTTCTCTAGCAGACACAACATAACTGTCTTTTCTTGACATAAAACTCTACGCAATTCTTCAAAGATATCTCTAAAACATCATTATAGACTGCTTGTCTTATAATTCCAATTTCAAAAAGAATTTTTCTTTTCCACAAGTGTTTTTTCTTTAAATATAGTTTCAAAATTTTAATATTTGGGATCCAAAACTCCAACATTTTCTGAGCCCTTAAAACTTTATGTTGCCAAAACATTGTTTACATGTTTCTGTCTGTTTTAAGATAATATTTATTCTGAAAGTAGATCTTTATATTCTTATATTGAGGATTGAACATCACCTGATGTTTCCAGCTTTGTTATTTTGAAGGTGTCCAAGTTTTTTTAAAAACCATTGATAGGCAATTTTGGAAAATAATTAGCAAGGGAAGTTAGCACAACTTAGTGTCCTTTGCAAGGTTTCATTTGCAGCTGAAGCAAAATGGCGAATTTCCCCATCTCTCAATCCCTCCCCCCACATACAGGAGATCAATGTCATGCATTCACTTGTGAGAAAAAGGAACGTCCATCAGGAGAAGCAGTTCGTGCAATCTTGTGTCACTCTTTGATCCACAGAGTACTCCCTTTTGAAAAGCTGCAAATGGCAGTTCAGGTTGTTGGCAATGCTGTAGTCAATCTGCCATCTTTCCCATGAAGGCGTCTAATCCGTGCTTTTTATTATCCAATATTTTCTCGTTCTAGTATTTCTGTATCAGATTTAATATCTTCTGGACATAGTATATCCATAGAAGCAGACATCATTGTTGACAATTCTGATTTTGTAACTACTAATGTTCTTCAAAATCTCTTCAAGTATTTCTAATGTTATGGGATCTTGTGTTATTTTGTAAATCCCCACACAAATAAAACCATAGCCAGGAGTTTGATTCTGACCGGTTCAAGATTGACTCAGCCTTCCATCTTTCCAGGGTCAGTAAAATGAGAACCCAGATTGTTGGTGGCAATATGCTGACATTTGTAACCACTCAGAGAATGCTGTAAAGCACTATGAAGTGGTATATACTGTAAGTCGAAGTGTTATTGCTGTTACTGTTTATACTTTTTTTCCTTCTCCTTTGTCCTTCTCTCCCTAGACTCGTTAGTCCCCACCAATGTCTAATTTCTGAAATAATAAATTTTCAATAAATAATAAATAAATCTTAAGCTTAAAAAAACCAAAAATATTCTGGTACCTAATGAAACAATGATTATTTTATTTTATTATTTCCAAAATCTTATAGTAAAAGTCTCAAAATTCCAAAATTGTATGAACCCTTACATCAAAAACATATTTAGCTTTTTTCAATTCTTTCAATTCTTAAACTTACGGTTAATTTTTCTTTTATTAAAGAAGGAAAGTAAACGCTCCAGATAGCTTTTCAAAACTGTTGTTCCAAAGATCTATAATAGAGTATTGAATAAGGAACTTTTGATTAGAAAGTGAGGTTAGTGGACTCAATGTCCTTTGGAGAGTTCTGCTGCGATTGAGGGCATAACTGGTTCCTTCATCTGGTTCTCAGACCCAGGGGTGACCGCTGTCTTACAGCACCCTCATAATAAGCAACTCTCCAGAGCACATGTGGGTGATATCCCATCCTTTTCTTATCCAGAGAGGTTCTGAAGAGTTAATCTATTTACTGCAGTTTTTGCTGCAGTCATCATCTTTCCTCTGTCAGAAATGTGTTTAAGTTGCCATACCTCTATTGGAAATCCACTTGTTTCCCATTAGAATAAGACTACAGTTAAAACAACTGATGCAAAATACAGTTTTTCAAAGCCCCAAATGAAATGAGTTATATTTTAACCAGCTAAAAGTCTACTTTTAAATATGGAAGGATTGCTGTTTGTTGATTCTTTTTAAAATGGCTGAAAGTACAGCCATTTAACAGTAGAGCTTCTGTAGTGTATACGGTATCTCTCCCTTTTGTCCAGATCTTTGAATGGAGAGTTATTGTTCTCCCTTATTGCCTATCACACACATTCCAGGAGTAAGACAGATAATGGACACAAATACATATACAAATGCTTGTAAAAATAATCCTTTGGAAGCTGCTAGTTTGAATGGAAGGGTAGAAATCGCTTTAATCTCAAAGGCTCAACTCAGGATCACCTGTGAATGAATCATCATCTCTCTGAAATATCCAGATGCATCTTCAATTGTTAAGCAACTTCTCCACTTCTGTTGCACTGAAAAAACAGCCAGTTTCCCCTAGGAGATAGGTTTTACTTCTCTTCACAAAAACTAGGGGAGAGAGAGATCTGAAACTGCTAGATTTTATGTATGTTTTACAAAACTGGGTGGGAGATATTTTCCCAAGATCAAGGCCAGCATTTTCCCATTCAAAGCTGTTTGGGAGGGGGGATTCAGTGCTGAACAAAATGCATGGCATACAGGCTTTCAGGGACCCCCATTTGGCTTCAAGGGGGGAATAGATTTTTGGAATATCAAGATGCAAGGCTCTTTAAAGTGCCAGGATGCTGGATATTAGCAAGCATTTTGTCTCACTGCGCTGCTTTTATTTATTCTGAGCCCTGGTGAAGTGGCTGTGTAGATGTAAATAATAATGATTCCATCGCAAGGCCCAGGGGAACCAGCATTTGGTAAAAATTATATGTGTAAACATAGTTGTGCTACAAATGGTTGCTTTAAATTAAAATATTTATTTTTAATGCAGACTGTAACATCACTTCAGGTTGAATTGATATGCTGGAAAGCAGATTTGCAAGTGAGTCATATTTCAAATTTCCCTTTGTATTATTAGTCCTGCCAAAGTATAATATATTGGAAGAAACGTCTTTACAAGGTTGATTGTGGTCCTATAGAACAACCTATAGGACCACTATCACAGCTATACTGGCTGAGGATTGTGGGAGTTAACGTCTAGCACATACAAAAGATGAATTGAAGAAGGTTTTGTATCAAGAATTACATGTACAGCAAAACATACCTTACTGTGTCAAGAAGTCTATTATAAATTTCTTTTCTCTTCTGTGAAGTTCATCTATGCTTTGTGTTATTGGCATTGGGATGGTAGAATTTTGTACAGCATTAATGCTGCCCACAAAGAAAAGATCCTCCTCCAGTTTTTTGAAGAATTAGAAATTGTTCAAGAGCCATATCTGATCTAGATGGACTAAGAGTTGGACTCACTTGGATCAGCCCTGACTCCAGAGGTAGGTTTCAACAGATTCTGATCAGTTCTGGAGAACTAGTAGCAGAAATTTTGAGTAGTTCAGAGAATTGGTAAATACCACCTCTGACTGGCCCTGCTCCCATCTATTCTCTGCCTCACGAGTCCCAGCTGATCGGGAGGAAATGGGGATTTTGCAGTCACCTTCCCCTGGAGTGGGGAGGGAATGGAGATTTTACAGTATCCTTCCCCTGCCACCAAGCTACGCCCACCAAGCCACACCATTCAAAAATGCGATTCAAATTTTTTTAGTACCTGTTCTCTGGGCGGGACTTGGTGGGTGTGGTATGGCTTGGTGGGCGTGACAGGGAAGGATACTGAATAGATGGAGGCGGGGCCAGTCAAAGGTGGTATTTACTGGTTCTCCGAACTACTCAAAATTTTCACTACTGGTTCTCCAGAACTGGTCAGAACCTGCTGAAACCCACCTCTGCACACCACGGCATGCCCACCAAGCCACACCCACAGAACCAATAGTAAAAAGTTTTGAAACAACTGCCTGACTCCACCGAGTAACATAAGTTTTCTGAGATTCAAGCAGAGTTTTTTTTTTTAGCCCTAAATGGACAGTGAAACAAAGCATCTCTTCTACCACTGAAGCATGATCCTTTTTAATAGAATTGCTCATTTTTTTAGTCCTTTTCTTTAAGAAATTGTGGATTGTGAGGAAACAGAATGTGCAAGAAGTGTAGAAAAATGATAGTTTGGAGAAATAGTGGGTGTTTGCCTTTGTGAGTTGCTTCCCCTAAGTCTTTTGTCAAAAGAATGTGAATATAGATATTAAATCAGAATTCAGAGTGGCAAAGGAAAGGGGCAAATAGAGTGTAGGATGATGAATGAAAAGTGTATATTTTTGAATGAAAAGTGTATATTAGAATGAAAGGCTGTGCCTCTTTTGGGTCACAAAATACCTTTTTCAGAGACACATCTGACCAAAGTAATTTTGACCCAATTTAGTAGGAATAGATCCCAAAAAAGAGTTTCCTCTGACTGTGAAAGGCAATAGGGATTCAGTCAAGACCTTAGCAGGGGCAGAGGCAAACTTTTGAAGAAGCAAAAGGGGAGGAAAGGCTAATCAGTGTGCTCTTGTTTTTCAGTATTTTTGAGCTTGAAATCCACTAATAACCTTCTTCTGCTTTATTTTCCCCTAGATTCAAAGTGTCAATGTTATAATTTTTATTGAAAATGAAAATGATAATGAACCGGTGTTCAAGCAAACTAACATCACCGTTGATGTTCCTGAGGTAAACCATTGTATTCACATGTCCCCACCCTGAGGAAGTAGCAATAAGGACATAATTATAGTTCCGATGAGCCAATGACTTTGAGAGAATGATAATTTTGTACCAGCAATAAGTACATGTATCTGTGAACTAATGTAAAGAATAGGTGCAAAATTTCACTCACAAAGTTATACTCACCAAAAGCTTTTTGTCCTTCCAAGAAAGATTATTGCATGTGCATTGCTACTAGGTGTTGTAGCATCACAACAAATTAGGGCAATAATTTGGGGGGGGAGGAAACATTCAAGATACCATATACATTTATATCCCACATCTTAATCAGTGAAATAGTTGTAACACAATTCAAATTTATAGGCAGCTTTCTAAGGATTTTATGCATCTCTTTATTTTAATATGCCTACTTTTTTTTATTTATCAGCATTTCCAAAAGAATAAAATCCCCACATTGTATGCTGTTATTCATAAAATACATACCCTTTGCTGATTAATTTTTGTCTCTATAAAATATCAGGTTCCATCCCTTTAATAAGTAGTCCTCGACTTACAATCATTCATTTAACAATGGATCAAAATATTACGATGGTCTGAGCAAAAGTGATTTATATCCTCACACTTATAACCATTGAATCATGTCCACAGTCACATTATCACAATTCAGGCACTTGGCAACCAGCTTGCATTTATGATGGGTTGCGGTGTTCTGCAGTCCTGTGATTGCAGTTTGTGACTTTCCCAAACAGTGTCTGACAAAAGAGTCCATTGGAAACCTGGATTTGTTTACTGATCATGTGATTCACTTTATGAGCATGGTAAAAATGATCATAAAATCTGGTCTAGTTATGTGGTGATTCAATTTATGGCTGCACTGACCATATAATGAAAACACCAATCCCAACTGTGGCCAAAAAACAAGGATTACTTCAGAAAGTGATATCCAAATTATTCTGAGTTTAAATGCTGTTTCCTTCCTTCCTTCCTTCCTTCCTTCCTTCCTTCCTTCCTTCCTTCCTTCCCACCTGCCTTCTCCACCCTCCAAATTTGCTCCTGAGTGGCCAAAATCAGGCTGGAGAAATGTTTCTGCCAAAGTATGCAATCTGATAAGTGGATACAATAAAATCCTTAAAAAGAATTCTATACCAAATTAATTAAAATATAGAAGAAGGTTAATGCCTTCCTTTATTATAAATCAGTTTACTGAAATGCAACCAATTCCACCGTTAATTAAAAGGGGCATAAAAATTTAACACGTTAAAATGTTTCAAGATTTATTTCTAACAGACCTTTACACTGCTTACCTTCTAAAATGCTTTTGTCAAGTATGTTTATTGCAATCTTAAATCACAGCTCAGATTTCCCTCTACAAATAACAAATTTTCATATGCCCTTCCCAATGTCTCTGTTTTGCTAACGTTTCTATTATGATTATATATAATTAATACTTGTTTATTTGAAGTGCTGAGTATTTTATCTTGGTTTCTGAGCAGGCCTAGAACAGTTCTGGATTTGAAAATCCATCCAGTTATTCAGCTCCATGGCTGATCAGTAAAATAATGTTAAAATTAAAATAAGGCTACTCTACTGTGGAAAAAGTAAACAGTAGATAGAATTTAGTTCTTTTTGAAACAGAGTTTTGGCTCTCTATTGATTAAGAGACTGAATTTACAAAATCAAAGGAGATCTAATGATAATTTTATTGTCCCAATCAGCAACTTGAACCTTGAACAGGCTTCATGGAGTTAATGGAGATTGTCTTATAATGTAAATCAGTATAGCAATTTTTTTTCTGAGATAGAAAAAAAAACTTTTTACCACCCAATGTTTTGCTCAGACTGCTTCCTGGGTATTATTTACCTCATGTGGACTGCAATTAATAAAATTAAGATCAGGCCTAATTTTGTCCTGAATTCATTGCTCTTTTTATTTTTCTGGGCTGTATTTTTTTATTTGGATCTCCTGGATATTTATAGAATTGTGTGTATGTGTGTATATGTTTATTTCTGTGGAACAATTCAATGAACCTCTAAAGATACATTTTCCCTTTTCAGGTTACAAAAGTGAATACAACTGTCGTACCTCTGGCAGACGTAACTGCTACTGATGCTGATCTTAATACAGTGTACTACAGCCTTGAAGGAAGTCCAGTTAGTATATAGTTCAACTGAATTCTTGACATGTAGAATATAAATTCGACTAGATTGAAGGCTAAACTTCTTCTTGACAAGCAGTCTTCCAATGTGTGACAAGCAGGACACACATTGTTTCTCTCTTCTCTGAAGATTGCCTCTTTTTCTGTTTTGACTGGAGAAGTGAGGGATCGGTACTGAAAAACTGTCTCATGTTAAATGGCTGAGCAATTCCATTATCAGGTAGAACAGTACCACACGTTCACCTGCGTGTTTCCTTTCTCCACGAAGTGGATGTAAAAAGAAGCATTTCTCAACTGAAAATAGGCTTAATCTACAGAAAGGTCATGTTAGATAAATCATGGAATGTGTCAATATTTTTTTTTTTTGAAGACAGTAGGTTATTTTCCCCTGATAAATTAAGAAAAGTCCAACTGTAAAATAAGTTTACATTAGAGTTTCTCCCTACAATTTACTCCCTGCCCTGTATTATTTTGCTAATCAGTATAATTAATATATCTCAGCAGAAGAATTGTCATAAAAATATTTTTAAAAATTCATCGATATATGGACAATTATATTTATTCTGTAGAAGGGAAGAAAAGCAGTATAGAATCTCCGTGATTCACTTTTCATGAGGTTGGAAATAAGCCAACAAACATATACTTAGCTCAGAATTGTATGTGTCATGTATTATTTCCTATATTTGTAATTAAAATTGGCATTCTCTCTTTCTTGTTAACTGATAGGAAGCAATGGACTATTTCAATATACAAGGAATTAACAACCCACAAATTTACTTGCGTAAAGCCCTGGATTATGAAGCAATTAATTTTATGAGATTTACTTTAAGGGCCATGGTGAGTTTTATTGCAAACAAAATATTTGCACGTTCTATCATCTGCTTAATTTTCCTTCTGAAGCTGAAACTGCCAATCAAGATATCTGCCAGTTTTGAGATGTTTAGCTTAAGTGTTGAAACAGGAAACATTTTCTCATTGAAAGATGGCTATTGCAGAATTGCGCATCCACACCATGGATCATTATGAGGCTCTTCATCATTCAAGGTTGGCTTTTAGAGAATAGGGGGTATAAACCGTGTCATTTCTTGGATCATCATCTAGCCTGCTGGCTTTTGCAAATGTACTAGAAGGGATTGATCTAATACTTCAGGATACGTTTTAGCTGATGAACCTTCTCCAATTTATTCTCCTTTATTTTTCTGTTACATAGGATGGAAATGCTGATGCGGCAGGAACACATACAGCCACAGCTACAATATCCATACGGATTGTACAGTCTGACCTCAAACCTCCCTGGTTCCAGCCATGTACTGCCATTGGAGTACACATACACATAATGTGTATCAATCTTGGCTACACTAGCAAAATCAATCTTTCAGAAGAAGTGGTACGTTAACAAGATCCTTAGACTGATCCCCTAACCACAGTTGCCTTGTTTAATTTTGGTTTGTTTCTCCTTGGGCTTGTGTTGCTCTTCTCACTTAACATCCAAGGATTCAAGTTATAGCAATGCCGTGTCTTGGACACAGGTACTCAGCCTGCTTGGTTGAACCCAGAGTCCAAAGAGGGCAACAACCAGAAACATATGTAGTACCTTTAGTAAGAGAAGTATTTGATGTAATTAAACTTTGTGAACACAGAATGTTTCCATCATTTACAATCCAACCATCTGAGACTTTTGCTGTTGCTGTTCTCCTTCTCACCAGATTAGTTCATCAGGAGGCCAAGATGAATTTTTGCTTGTGTGCCCATAACTGCATTGTGATTTGTTGTAGCATTCAAACCAGCAAGTTCAGGGCAGGGCACATATCTGATGGTGTCCCTTTGACAAGACAGAAAGCAGGGGTTTCTGGAACATGGCAGAGAAAGTTGCCATGAAAGAACAGAGGCTGAACATAGAATCCTCAAAGGCTATGTATACCTAAAGAGTCAAGAAATACAATCGCTTTCTCACTGTGAAATTATGTAATTGGGCTGTCTTCTTTCATGAATCTCTCTATGGGTTCCAATACACCTGAGTTTGAGACCAAATCTATAATGCATCATTAAATCTCCACACCACCTGGTCAGGCAGGGAGGGGACCTTGCAGAATTTTAACTAGTGGAGTCCAGGAAGAGAGTCTTCTCTACTGTTGCCTTTGCAATGTTCTCCCTCCAAAGGCAAGCAGGGCCCCAGTCTCCTGGCCTTTCAGAAATGTCTGAAGACCTGGCTCTCCTCTCTTGCTTGGGGCCCACAGAGGAACACACAGCCATGGGACTGGTTAGCATCTTGAAGTCTCTCCCTCTGCCTTTTAATTAATTTTTAACATTGACTTTTAATCTTCTTTGCCTCTTCTACAACGTTTATATATAGTTTTGATGTTTTAATATTTTACTTGTACACTGTCTATGAAGAGAAGGGCAAAGACCACATTTGATAAATAAATAAAGAAAATGAACAAATTACTGGAACTGTCAGGAAATGATTTACTTTCATTGCCATTGCAGAGTGGGCCACTGATCTTGGAGCCAGGACCCCTCTACGCTATTGATGGGGATAAAAGTTTGAACGAGAAAGTAATATATGAAATTGTTGCTGGTGAGTAGATTAAAAGCCCCCTTTTAATCTAAATTTTTTTAATTAATTCAAAAGTAATTTAAAAACCAGGTACTGATTTTCTAGACTTGATACTTTCCAGTGTAATCCAGATTCAGGGACAATGAAGACATTATTTAATAATAGTGCTGCATTTCTACATATATTCTCCATACAGCTAAGCTGTACAGTGGATCCTCAGTTCGCGAACGCTCCAGTCCACGACCAAATTGGTTCCCAAACAAAAAATCCGCTCAAAAGTTACCTCTGTTCATGACCATATCTTCAGTTCCCGATCAAACCCAGCCGTGGTGATTTTCCCTGCCACGGCGATTTCCCCTTCGGCACCATTTTTGGGGGGTTTGTTTGTGTCTGTGCATGCATAGTAAGTCGTGCTTCTGTTCTCGACCAAATCGGGTGCTGACTAGGATCCAGGAACAGATTGTGGTCGTCAACAGAGGTTCCACTGTATGGCATTTCTCAAGTATAAAATAGGGAAAGATTTGTAATCCAACTTCTCGGAGTCAGACTATCCTCATAAAAATTCTTAAATCCTCTCCTCTAAATGCCTCCAAATCAAGCTGAATTCCACAGTGTGATTTCCAGATATTTTTGGAAAGATTTGAGCTTTAGCGGTTGAAAATAGACCCCATTCCCAGCCTTATTCTTAATCAACTGCCCCCTCCCCCCAAACTGACAAATCCATTTTGGCACCCAATTTCAGCAGCACCTTCTCTGCAGATGGAGTGAGGAGGCCAAGTGTGATCCATGGTTTGCTGTACCCTATAATATATCACATACCACATACCATATATATAGTTTGCACAATGTTTTCATCCATGGCGTATTTAACCTGGTTTGTTGAATTAACTGTCCATGGTTGAGTTCTGACAACATGCTATTAATAACTCCTGTTTTTTCAATTACAATGACTAGGGTCACACATATACTAAGCCAAATCAAAGACATTATATTATACTGTAGCTGGGAGCGTGATGTTGGAAGTGAACTGCATAAATAAATAGCTATGGATAGATGTGTTTCATTCGGTTCAAGCATCTTCTACATTACATTTACTTCAATCTGTACTTGGAAGCAATTCAGCAAAAGATGCTGGAAATAATATTAATACATTGGATAATATCTCAAACCTAACAAAGCAACAAGTACATTGGATAATATCTCAAACCTAACAAAGCAACAAGTAAAGCAAGCATTTATTCAACGTCTAGATTTTAGGTACATCTAGGTTTTTTTTCTTCAGTTTGAAACTTTGCATTTATTACTCCACAAACACCAACAGAATAATACCAATATGGATTTTCCCAGGACTTAAACACACAAAGACACCCAAATGTCAGGCAGAATCTGTGTAATTATTTTTAGGGTCCATATATATACCGGTAACTGGTGCCAGTTTGATGTAGTGATAAAGACACCAGGCTAGAATGTGGGAACTGATGAGTTCAAGGTCCACCTTAGGTACAGGTCACCATAGGTCTGCATTTGGAGGAAAGTAACAGTAGAGTGTCTTGCCCCTAAATGCAGCCATTGATGTGATAGCATCTGAGTCATCCCACTTTTTAACAAGGCTGCCCCAATCATTTACAAAGAGAGAAAAAATGCTGGTCCTATTAAAAATATATCATTGCATGGTCACATATTTTTCCAAGCCAGGTTCCAGTAGAAGTAAGATAGGCTTTGAGAAAAAGGAATAAATGAAGGAATAAATAATTGGCCATTCTATAATATTAGGTTCTTTGTACAATAAAGATAAAACTGAAATACCTACCAAATAAAATATAAAACTAACATGAAAAATTAGGGCACCGGTAGGAACCCTGACAGCGGGATTCTTTGCCTGTCTTGGAACTGCACTGGCTTTAATGCTAAAAAGTGGGGGTACCTAATGTACAATCTCATAATCTTGTGCATGACACAGTCAGCAAGCTTCATCCTACTCTTTTTTGTAATAATCATGCATACCAAGTATTTTCGTCTTCCAATTGTGCTTAGGAAATGATAATGACACATTCAAAATAAACAGAGATTCTGGAAACATAACCATGACCCAGCCTGCAAACACCCTGAAGACATTCATGTTGTATATTGTGGTAAGTCTCCTGATAACATTAGTATGTTGTTAATAAAATGTGACTCTTGAATATTTGTTTGCTAGGAGGATATAATTAGGAAGGCCAGAATTCCCAATAGGCTGCCACAGGTTTTGTTGGTTAGGAACAGAGACAGTTAAAATCCAACACATCTAGAGGGCACTTGATTGGGCAAGGCTAAGCTAGGCAGTGAGAAATAGATGTCATACCTATTTATCTAAGATAAATAAAATATAGAACTTACTGTTTCCTGAAACTGCTGGGAAGATCTTGTCAGTTCTAAATTCTTGCCATATTCTGCTGTAACACACAATTAAACAAATTAATGATGATCCAATTAAGGCCAAAACCTACCCAGATATCTCTGATGCTTTTTATAATGGACTATTTTTGTTGTTGTTGTTGTTGTTATTATTATTATTATTATTTCATCGCAGAGTCAGCCAGATGTTCAGACTGGGTTTGGCATTTTTGTCTACCTATTGAGTCCTTACCAAGGACCTGGGATAGGCAAATCTGGATGTTTGACAGTGTTATAGATATCATCGCAGGGTGGAAGCAGTTCCAAGTAAAGCCCCTTCTCCAATTGACTGATGGCAAATTTGTCAATGCCTATCGTGTTCAAGTGATGCTCCAGTTGTTTTGGGACTGCACCCAAGGCACCTATTACTATTGGCACTACCCTTGCTTGTCTTTGCCATAGTCGTTCTATTTCTATTTGTAGGTCTTTGTTTTTTATTATCTTCTTCAGCTTCCATCCTATGATTATAATGATGATGGTGGTGATTATTATTATTATTATTATTATTATTATTATTATTATTATTATTATTATTATTATTATTATTATTATTATTATT